>BDSL01000166.1:0-129634 GCA_003116995.1 Yamagishiella unicocca | reverse complement strand
GGAGACAAAACGGGAAGAAAAAGGAGGGCAAAAAGAAGGGAAGGCAAAAGGGAAGAAAAAGGAGGGAAACGAAAAAGAAGGCGAAGGGGAACAAAAAGAAGGGGAAGAAAAGGAAGAGGGAAAGCGACAGGAGGGACGGCCCCGCGGGGGAGGAGCCCCCCCGGGGGGAGAGCGGGAAGCGACGAGAAAGGACGATGACGAAGGGGAAGGAAAGGGGAGAAAAACAAAGGAGAGAGGGCGGAGGGGGCGAAAGCGGCGGAGGGCGAAGCCGGGGAAGCGCGACGGGCGCGGACGAGGGGGCGAAGCCCGCGCGCGCCGGAAGGAAAGGAGCGGGACGACCCCGAACCGCGAACGAGAGCGAGAGGAGAAAAAGGGGGGAGGGGAGGGGGGGGGAGGGCGGGGGGCCCGGCGGCCCGCGGCGGGGGCCGGCCCCGAAGGGGACGGGGCGGCCGGGGGACCCCGCAGGGGACAAGAAACAAACGGGAAGAAAAAGGAAGGGCGGCGGCGGCCCGCGAAGAGGGACGAAAAAAAAGAAAGAAAAGAGGGGAGGGCCCCGAAGGGAGGGAAAACGAAAGGAGGAAGCGAGGAGGGCAGCGGAGGAGCGGCGAGGGGCGGGAGGGGCGGCCGCCGGAAGAAAAAAACCAAAGGAAGAAAAAAGGAGGGGACGCCCCGGAGGGGAAGAAACGCAAGAGCAGGCAACCCGGCGACAAAACGAGCCGACGGGGGCCCCGGGGGGAAAGAACAGGAGGGAACGCCGGGGGGGGGGGCCGGGGGCAAAAGCAAAGGAAGGAAGGAGCAAAACCCCCCGGGGGGAAGAAACGCGGGCAGCGGAAGAGAGAGGAAAGAGCAGCAGCAAAAGGGGAGGGAAGGGGGCGGGGGGGGGCATAAAGAGAGGAGGAGAACCGGGGAGGCCCGCGAAGAGGGAGGAAAGGGGGGAGAGAGAGAGGAACAAAGAGAGCAGGGGAGGAGAGGACACAGCGAGAGGGGGAAAAGGAACCCCGGCAGGGAGACGGAGGGAAAACGAAAAAGGAGGGCAGAGAGGAGGGAGAAGGAGAAGCGAAGGCGAACGGGAAGGGGGGAGCGGGACGCGCGGGCAGAACGGCCAGACCGAAGGGGGCGCGGGGAGGAGAGCAGCCCAAGGGGAAGGACACGACCGGGGGAGGCGACGACGGAGGGGGGAAGGGAAACCGGGGAAGGGAAGGCCAGAGGGGAGAAACCGAAAGCAGGGAACCAAAGACCGAGAACGGGCCAAGCAGCGAAGAAGAAGGGGAAGGAACGAGAGGGGGGAAAGAAGCGGAGGGGAAGAGGAGACGACCAAAGGAACCGGGAGCAGCGACGAGGGGGAAGGGCGGCGGCGGGACCAAAGCGAGAGCCGGCGGGAGCGGAGGCGGGGCAGGGGCACGGAGGAGAGAGGAAGGGACGAAGGAACCGGGCAGAGCGGAGAAGAAGGAACCACCGAAGACACCAGCAACACCGAACAGGGGGAAGGGGTGCAGAAGGAGGGGGGGTGGGCGGGAAGAGGGGGGCAGCAGCGACGGGACCGGAGACGGCGGCCGCGGCAGAACGGGCAGGAGAGGGCCCATCACACAGCGCCGGGAGAGAGGACCTAACCAGCGAGGGAGGAGAGAAGCCGCAAGGGGCGCGGCGAGCGAGGGGAAGAGCGGGACAAGGCGAGGAGGAGCGGGAGGGTGGAGATGCAGTCCTGACCGCCGGGAGCGCGAGGAATGAGTGGGCGACCGCCAGAAGGGCAGCAAACGGTGAACGGGGGGGACACCAGTGACAAGGGCCGGGGGGTGGGGGAGGAGGAACGGGGTGCGAGGAGTGAAGGGAGATGGGGAGGAAGGCGCGGAGCCCAGGAAAGTGGGCAGGGGCGTAGGGGCTGGACGCGCCTGGTGACCGGGGCGGAGCCGCGGAGAGGGGGGGAGGAAGCAATGGGGTGAAGCAGAACCGCAGGAGCGGGAGCAAAGGGCCACGGAGGAGGGCCAAGCCGGCGGAAGGCCGACGCCCGGTACCGGAAGTGGAGAGACGCGCGTAGCCCAGGGCCGGAGGGAAGAGAGTAGGAGAGAGGCCAGTGGGGCCGAGGAGGCCCAGCAGGGTGGGCGGCGGATGGCCAAAAGAGGCGCCCAGCCACGGAGACAGGAGTGTAGGTGGGGAGCAGGGCGGCGGAGACAGGCGGGCCCAGCGGGAAGACCAGGGGGGGAAGGTGCGGGAGGGGCAGTGGGGTCGCGGGGACGGAAGAAGAAGGGTGCGGAAACCGAGGAAGGCGGACGAGGGCCAGGGGCAGACAGAGGAACGGGGCGGGGGGCCGAAGGAAGAAGCCGAGGAAGGTAAACCCGGGACTAGCAGGAGGCCAGGGCAGTACGGGGAGGGGGGCAGGGATGGCGGGGCTGCCCCAAAGGGAAACGAAAGCGTAGGAGGGAGACGAGGCGGAGGGGGACGAAGGCGAAACCAAGGGGCCCGAAGAAGGCCGGGAGCTGAGATGGAAGAACGGGAGGAGGCGAAGGCCGGGGGCAGAGGACGAAGTCGGCGGCATAGCGGACGAAGCCAAGGGGGGGCCCGGCGGGAGGGGGGAGCGGGGCCCGGGGACCCAAGCACAGGGAGGGCCGGGAGGCAGGGGACAAAAGGCCGCCAGGCCGGGGAGGGCAAGAGGGCTAACAGAGGGGAGAGGACACCCCCCGGCGGAGGGCCGAGGGCAGGAGTCGAGAAGACAGGGCAGCGAGAACGCCACACGCGAACCAACGGGGAACGGGGGCGAGAGGCCCGGGCAGGCCAAGGGAGCCAAGAAAGAGGGGGAGGAGGCGGGCGAAGCACGGAGCAAGAGCGGCGGCGAGAACGTAGGGGGGCGGGGGAAGAAAAGACCGAAGGGCCGCGAGAGCGGCAGGGCAAGGGCGCCGGGGCGGAAGCCGGACGAGGGGGCGGCAAAGTGGGCGCCCAGGCGGGGGCGAAGGCCAGGGGGAAAAGGGCGGGAGGCAGCGAGCTGGCAGAGGGGGAGGCCTAAGGGCCGTGGGGCCGGGGGCCGGGGGGGGGAGCCAGACCCGACGAAGGGGAGAGCCAAGGCCGGGAACAACCAGGGACGGGCGAAAGGGAGGCGCGGGCCGGGGGAAGGGAGGGACGGGGCGAGGCCAGCCGGGGGGACCGGGGGGCCGGGGTGACCCGGCGAACAGCGAAAAGGGGGCAGCCAACGAGCCGAGAAGACGAGGGGAGAGTGGCGAACCGGCGGAGGGCGCCAGCGGGGGAGGCCGAGGAAAGAGCCCGGGGCCACGCGAAAACCGGAGAGGGAGGCGAAGCCCAAGCGAAGGCTGGCCAGCGAGGAGAGAGCAGGGCAGAGGAACGGGGAGAACGCGGAGGCGGCCACGCCGCGAGGGGGCAGAGGCGGGGGGGGAGCCCGCGCCGGGCAGAGGCGGGAGCGGAGCGGGGAGGCGAGCCAGCCAGGAGCGGGCAGAGGCAGCCGACGGCCGGGCAGCAGGCGGGGAGACCGGCCGGGGGAAACCAAAGGAGAGGCAAAGGGAGTGGCGAGGGCCAAGAAGGGCCAGGGGCGCGGGAGGACGACGCAGGCCACCGGGGGGCGAAGAGTGGCAACAGCACGGGGACCGAAACCGGCGGAGAAAAAGACCCGCCAGAAGAGGGCGGACGCCGGGGTGTGCCAGGGAAGGCGGTAGCGAAAGGACCCGACGGACGGCGGAAGAGGGGGGGAGAGAGAGGCGGGGGGGAGAGCCCACGGGACGAGGGGCCCGAGGAGGGAGGCCCGAGCCGAAGAGGAAGACGACCGCGCCCGGCGCCGGGAGGCGAGGCCAGAGGGAAGGCGGTGACCCCAGCAGGCAGGCCAGCGAGGCAACGGCGAAAAGGGGGGAGGCCGCGCGGGGAGGACGGCGGAGGGGGGACGGGGGCAACCACGGACGAGACGGCACGCGGAAGAAAAGGAGGAGGGAGGCGGAGGGCAGGGAACACCGAGGGGACGGGACCCGACACACCCGCCGGCCAACGGCGAGGGGCACGCAGGAGGGCAGAGAAACAAGGCGCACCGAGCAGAAAGGGGAAAGGACCAGAAAGACCGAAAGGCAGACCGGCAGAGAAGGAACCGGGGCCAAGGGGGGAGACGAAGAAGACAGCAGAAGCAGCAGCGACGGGAGCGGAGGAAGCAACAGCGAGCCAGGGACGCAGACCGAAACGGAAGGAAAGGCCCACGCACGACCCAGGGAGCAGGAAACACCGAGAAGGAAGGGGCAAACGAGCAGGGGGAAGGACCGCCGGGGAGAACCAGGCGGCGAGAGAAGCAGCGGCCCAAAGGGGGGAGAAGGGGAAACCGAGGCGGGAGAAGGGGGAAGAACAGCACCGGGGAGGAGGGGGGACCGGAAAGAAGAGAACCGGAAACGGGGGCACGGAGACCAGCGAGGGCGACGGGCGGAGCAGCGAGGAAAGCGAGGAGGAAGACGGAGGGGGCAGGAAGAAGACAAGGGAGCAGAAGGACACCGAACCAACCGAGGGAAAGGCGGGGGCAGGGGAAGGGAGCCACGCACAAAAACGAGCCCAGAGGCGAGAAGGGGCACGACGGGCGAAGAGGGCGGGCAGAGGGGAAGGGGGGGAAAGGGGAAGGCGCCGGAAAAGAGGGGAAAGAGAGGGGAAGGGAGAAAGGCAAGCGGCGAGGAAAAGCAGGGGAGAAGAGGAGAGGAGGGGACGGCGGGAGGGCGGGGGGGAGGGCGGAAAAAAACGCGCGGGAGGGCGGCCGAGGGAAGAAAAAGAAGGGGGGAAAGAAAAAAAACGGGGGAAGAAAAAAAAAACGCCCCGGCGGGGGCCGCCCCGGGGGGGGGGAAGAAACAACGAAGGGCCGCCGGGGCGGGGGAGGGGGGGCGGGAGGGGCGGGAAAAAAACGGGGGGGGGAAGAAAAGAAAAGAAAAAAACCAAAGGAAGAAAGGACAGAGGGAAACGAGGGCCCCGGCCCCGAAGGGGAGGGGGGGGGGGCGGCCAAAGGAAGAAAGGAAAAGGAGGCAAACGAACAAAAAAAAACGCCCCGGCGGGGACGGGGAACGCGGGACGGAGGGCGGGAGGGGGGGGGGCGGAGGCGCGGAAGACAAGAGCAGAAACAAAACGGGAGGGGGAGAGGAAGCCGGGAGCCCAGCGGGGGGACAAGCGAAGAGGGAGAAAGGGGAGAGGGAGAAAGCGCCAAGACAGGCAGACAGGAAAACAGGAGAAAGAAACGAAGAGGAGGAGGAAGGACAGGGGGGGCCAGGGGGAGGCGGGAGCCAAGCGGGGCAGCGGAAAGGAGGGGAAAAGGACCAGGCAAAGGGAGGGGGAAGGGGAGAGAAGGAGGAAAAAAGCAAGCAGCACCGGACAGGGGAGGGAAAAGGGCCCGAAGGGGACAAAGGAAGGAAAAGGAAGAACACAGGGGGAGGGAAAGAACGGGCAGAGGCGCGGGGGGGGGAAGGCGAGCAGCGAAGAAAGCCGGAGGAGCACCACAGAAAAGAGAACGAGGGGGGGCGCGGGGAAGACAGGAGACAGCCGAGAAAAAGCGGCCAGGAAGGAAGAGGGAACCGGGGGAGGGGCGGAGGAAAAAGACCCACGAACAGAGCCGAAAAGGACAACAGAGGAAGCGGAGGGGAGAACGGCACGGGAGGGAAGGCGAGCGGCCCGCGGCGAGGGAAGAAGGACCGCAAGGAGCAGG
Organism: Yamagishiella unicocca; assembly: GCA_003116995.1. Lineage (NCBI taxonomy): Eukaryota > Viridiplantae > Chlorophyta > Chlorophyceae > Chlamydomonadales > Volvocaceae > Yamagishiella > Yamagishiella unicocca. The sequence goes on along the minus strand of BDSL01000166.1, from coordinate 123,975 downwards.
GACAGCGGGGAAGACGGGAGCGGAGAAGGCAAAGGAAAGAGGGAAGAAGAGAGAAAAAAAGCAAAGCAGGCAACCAAACAGGAAGAAAAAAGAAGGAAAAGCAGGGGGGGGGAGCGGCGAAAAAGAAGGGAGAAGGAAAGAGGAGACCAGGGAAAGACGGGGCCGGGGGGGAAAGAAAGAGAAAAAAAGGGGGGGAAGAAGGGGGACCAAACCAGGGGGAAGCAAACGGGAGAAGGGAAAAAGGCGGGGCGGGGGGGGGAAAAACCGAGGAAGAAAAGACAAACACGGGGAACAGGAACAGAAGCGACGGGGGGCCCGGCGGCCCGCGGCGGGGGGCCCGGCGGCCCGCGGCGAGGGAAGAAAAAGGAGGCAAACGGGAAGAAAAAGGAAAAAGGGGGCAACACCGGGAGAGAGGGAGAAAAACCCAGCGGCGACCCGGACAGAACGGACGAGAAAGGAGGAGCAACACAAAGAGGAGGGAAAGAAAGGCAGCAGAGAAAAGAGGCCCAAGCAAGCCAGGAGGGGGCGAAGGAGGAGGGGAGAGCCGGCGAAGGAGACAGCAGGGAAAGAGGGGAGGGGAGGGGGGAAAAGCAAGAAGGGGAAAAAAGAGGAAAGGAGAGGCGGGCGGAGGAGGAGCGGGGGGGCGAAAGGAGACGCGAGGGGGGGGGGGGGGGGGGGGGGCGGCGGGGACCGGAGGGAAGGACCGCGGCGGGGGGGCGCCGACGGGGAAAGGAAGCGAACGGGAAGAAAAAGGCGGGGGCCGAGGGGGGGCCCCAAAGGAGAGAAAAAACGGGGGGGGGAGGGGGGGGCCGGCGGGGGACCAAAGGGAAGGCCCGCGGCGGGGGCCAGAGGGGCGGCCGGGGGGGGGGCGGGAGGGCGGCCGCGGGGGGGGCGGCCAGAGGAAGAAAAGAAAAGAAAAAAACCAGAGGCGAGGGAGCGGGGGGCGGAGGCCCCGCAGGGGACAAGAAACAAAGCGACAAGAAAAGAAAAGAAAAAAACGGGAAGAAAGAAAAAAACGCCCCGGCGGGGGGCGGGGGCCGCGGGCAAAAACAACAGAGGAAAGAGGGGGGCGGCCGACGAAGGAAAACACAGGAGAGAAGGAAAAGAGACAGGGAACGGGGGGAGCCCCCGGGGAAGGGGGAGGGAAGAAGAAGAGAAACACACAAACACAGGGGAGGGAAGGAAAAGAAGAAGACGGGAAAGAGAAAAGGAGCAGAGGAGACAAAGCAACACCAGAGGGGGGAGGGGGGAACAGGGACAACGGGGAGAAAAGCACCGAGGAGGGGCGAACAGAGGAGGCCGAGAGGAGCAAGGGGAAGAGGGGCGGGAGGACAAAGGCAAGAGGCGCCAGGGCGGGGACCAGCGGGGCGAGGGGAAGAGACGGCACGACAAGAGGGGACGGAGGGACAGGGGGAGGAAAAAAAGGAAGCCCCGAGGGGGAGGCGCGGAGACAAGGGAGAGGACCACGGGGACAGGGGGAGAAGAGGGGGGGGCGGGGAGAGGGGCACAAAGAAGAGGACGGGGGGCGCCACAGGCGCACGACAGGGGGCAAGACAAAGGGCGGGAGCACACGAGGACGGGGGAGGGGGAGCGGAGAGGCGGCGGCAGAAGAAGAGAACGGGGAGAACGGACGGGGGACACGGGGAGACCGGCAGACAACGAGGGGAACAGAGGAACGCCGGGCACAAGGAGGGCAGGGGGGACAACCCACGAGGAGGACCAGAAACGAGAAGGGGGACGACGGAAGGCGGCCAAAGGCAGAAAAGGAACAGGGAGAAGGAGGAACACAGCGAAGGGCGGGGCAAAGCCCGGAGAGGAGGCCAGCGGGGCGACGGGGAGGGGGGAGGAGAGAAGCAGAGCGGAGCGGCCGGGGGAGGCGAAAAACGGGGAGGAGCAACGAGGGGACAGGGGGGAACGAGAACGGAAGGGGGGAACGGCGGAGGGGGGCGGGCAGACAAGACGGAAGGAAAGGGGAAGCCCGAAGGGACGAAAGGGCGAGGAGGGAAGGACGAAGCGAAGGAAAGCAGGGAAACCGGGGGGAAAGGAGGACGGAGAAGCACGACCGAGGGAGGAAAGGGGGGGAAACCGGGGAGCAAGACGCGGGCGACAGACAAGAGGAGGGAGGGGCCGAAACAAGACCGGGCAGAGGGGGGCAGGGGGAGAGAGACCCAAGGAGAAGGGGGAAGGGGAGGGGGGGGCCGACACGACGGAGGGGAGCGGCGAGGGCGGGACCGACGAAGGCCACAGGGCCGACAGCACAGACGGCCAAACAGGCAGCCGGGGAGAGCGGAGCGGAGGGGCGGGGACAAGGACCAAGCGAGGCGGGGGGGAGGGGCGAAGAGAAGGGGGAACAAAGGAGAGGAAGAGCAGAGCCGGAGGCAAGCACGGCAGCACGGAGGAGAGACGAGAGACGAAGAAGAAGCGGGAGCGGGAGCGAAAGCGGAGAAAAAAGCGAAGCCGAGAAAAGGAAAGCCGACGGAGGGAGAGCGAGAAAAAGGGGGACGACCACGAAAAGAGAAAAGGAAAAAACCAAAAGCACGAAGGGCGAAAGAAAGGAGAGAACCACCAGCACAAAGGGCGGGGGAAAAGAGAGAAGGGGCAACGAAAAAGCCCAGAGAACGAGGGGCGGGGAGAGGGCACCCCCGGGAGGAAGGGGGGACCCCCGCAGCCGGCGAACGGGGGAGGACGGGAGGGGGGAGGCGGGAGGACAAGGAGAACGGGGGGAGGGCGGGAGGGGGGAGGACGGGAGGACGGGAGGACAAGGAGAACGAGGGACGAGCAAGGGGGGACCCCCGGGAAAGAGGGGGGGCCCCCGGGCAGGGAGAACGAGGGGAGGAGCAAGGGGGCACCCCCGGGAAAGAGGGGGGACCCCCCGGGCGGGGGGGCCCCGCAGGGGACAAGAAACAGCGGGGAAGGGCGGAAAAAAACAACGGGGGGCGCCCCGGCGGGGACGAACAAGCAGAAAACAGGGGGGGGCCCCGGCGGGGGCCAAAGGCAAAAGAAAAAAACAACGGGGGGCGCCCCGGCGGGGACGAACAAGCAGAAAACAGGCGGGGGCCCCGGCGGGGGCCAAAGGCAAAAGGAAAAAACAACGGGGGGCGCCCCGGCGGGGACGAACAAGCAGAAAACAGGCGGGGGCCCCGGCGGGGGCCAAAGGCAAAAGGAAAAAACAACGGGGGGCGCCCCGGCGGGGACGAACAAGCAGAAAACAAGGACGGGAGCAAGGAGGACGCGGGGGAAAAAAACAGGCGGGAAACAGGCGGGAAAGAGGCGGGAAAGCGGGAGGGGGGACACCCCGGCGGGGACGGGGCGGCCCGGGGGGGCGGCCGGGGGAAGAAAAAGGCCCCGGCGGGGAAGGCAAAAAGAAGAGGGACGAAGGGAAACAAAACAAGGACACGAAGGACGGGGGCCGAAGGAAAACAAAGGGGACGGGGGCGGCCCGGGGGGAGAAAGCAGAGCGGGAGAACGCCGGGGGCGGCCCGGGGGCCGACGGGGGCGGCCCGCGAAGAGGGACGAAGGGAAACAAAAAGAAGAGGGACGAAGGGAAACAAAAGAAGAGAGACGGACCGCCGGGAAAAAGACGGGAAACAAAACAACAGACCGCGGGGAAAGGCGGGCCACGGGGGGAAAACGAAAAGGAGGAAAAGCCCAAAAGGAGAGAGGGGCGCGGGAAGGGCGGCCGGGGAAGAAAAAAACAAAAAGAAGCGGGAGAAGGGGACAAGCGGACGGGAGAAGGGGAAGAAGGGGACAAGCGGACGGAGAAGGGGAAGGGGAAGGGGAGAGGCGCGCGGGAAGGGCGGGGAGGGCGGCCGCGGGAAGAAAAAAACCAAAGGAAGAAAAAAACAAAAAACGGGCGGGAGAAGGGGAAGGGGACCAAAAGGGGAGAGGGGCACGGGACACCAAAGGGGAAACGAAAACAAGCGGGACGGGAGAAGGAGAAGAAGGGGACAAGCGGGAAGGGCGGGGAGGGCGGCCGCGGGAAGAAAAAAACCAAAGGAAGAAAAAAACGAAAACGGGCGGAGGGGAGGAAAAGCCCAAAAGGGGAGAGGGGGAAGGGGACCAAAAGGGAGAGGGGCGCGGGGACCGGGGGGGAACAAAAACAAGCGGGAGAAGGAGACAAGCGGGACGGGAGAAGGGGAAGGGGAGAGGGGCGCGGGAAGGGCGGGAGGGCGGCCGCGGGAAGAAAAAAACCAAAGGAAGAAAAAAACGAAAACGGGCGGGAGGGCAGGAAAAGCCCAAAAGGCAAACACGCGCCACCGGCGGGGGGCCGGGGGGCGGGCCGGGGGAAGAAAAAAAGGGGACGGGGCCCGAGGGGAAACAAAACAACGGGCCGCGGGGAAACGCGGGCCACCGGGGGGGAAAGGAAAACGGGCGGAGGGGAGGAAAAGCCCAAAAGGGACAGAGACGAGGAAGAAAACGCACGGGAGAAGGGGAAGAAGGGGACAAGCGGGACGGGAGAGGGGAACAAAAAACGGGCGGGAGAAGGGGACCAAAAGGGGAGAGGGGCGCGGCCACCGGGGGGAAACGAAAACAAGCGGGAGAAGGGGAAGGGGACCAAAAGGAGAGAGGGGCGCGGGGACCGGGGGGGAACGAAAAAGGGGAGAAGGGGAAGGGGACCAAAAGGAGAGAGGGGCGCGGGGACCGGGGGGGAACAAAAACAAGCGGAGAAGGGGAAGGGCGGGAGAAGGGGAAAAGGGGAGAGGGGCGCGGGAAGGGCGGGAGGGCGGCCGCGGGAAGAAAAAAACCAAAGGAAGAAAAAAACGAAAAAGGGGAGAGGGGCGCGGGCCACCAGAAGGGGAAGGGCGGGAGAAGGGGAAAAGGGGAGAGGGGCGCGGGAAGGGCGGGGAGGGGCGGCCGCGGGAAGAAAAAAACCAAAGGAAGAAAAAAACGAAAAAGGGGAGAGGGGCGCGGGAAGGGCGGGGAGGGCGGCCGCGGGAAGAAAAAAACCAAAGGAAGAAAAAAACGAAAAAGGGGAGAGGGGCGCGGGCCACCAGAAGGGGAAGGGCGGGAGAAGGGGAAGGGGAGAGGGAGAGGGGCGGGGGGGGGGGGCCGGGGGACAGGAGGCGGAAAAAAGACAAGCACCGGCGGGGCGGGGGGCGGCGCGGGGCCACCGCCGGGGCGGGGGGCGGCGCGGGGGCCACCGCCGGGGGGGCGGCGGGGCGGGGGCCGGCGCGGCGGCGGGCGGCGGGGCGGGGCGGGGGCGGGCGGGGCGGCGGGCGACGGAGGGCGCGACGGAGGGCGCGACGGAGGGCGCGACGGGGCACCGGGGGGAACGGGGGGCGGCGGGGCGGGGGCCGGCGGGGCGGCGGGCGACGGAGGGGGCGACGGGGCACCGGGGGGAACGGGGGGCGGCGGGGCGGGGGCGGGCGACGGGGCCGGCGCGGGCGGGGCGGCGGGCGACGGGGCCGGCGCGGGCGGGGCGGCGGGGCGAGCGACGAGGCGGGCGACGAGGCGGGCGACGAGGCGGGGGCGGGGGCGGGCGCGGGCGCCGCGGCGGGCGAGGGGGCCAGCGAGGACGCGGACGCGGACGGGGCACCGGCGGGGAACGGACGGCCGCCGGCGGAGGAAAGGACGGCGGCGGGGCACCGGGGGGGAACGCGGGCCACCAAAGGGGGAAGGAAAACAGGCGGGCGGGGAGGAAAAGCCCAAAAGGCGGGACGGGACGGCCGCCGGCGGAGGAAAGGACACAGGCGGGGCGACGGCGCGCCACAGAGGGAAAGGCGGCGAGACGGGAGGGGAGGCCAGGGAAGGCAGCGGGACGGGAGGGGAGGGCAGGGAAGGCGGCGGGACGGGAGGCGAGGCGGCGGGAGGCGGCGGGAGGCGAGGGGACGGCGGGGAAGGGGGGGGAGGGGGGGGACGGCGGGGAAGGAGGGGGGAGGGGGAAGGACAAGGGCGAAGAGGAGAAGGAAGAGGGGCGGAGGGGGGCCGCCGAAGGAGGACGGACGGCGGGGCGGGGGGGGCGGGAAAAAAACGCGCCGGGAGGGGAGGGCGGGGAAGGGCGGGCCCAGCGGGCGGGGCGGGCCCCGGCGGGGGCGGGCGCCGGGGGCGCGGGCCCCGGCGGGCGCCCGCAGGGAAGGGGGCGGGGCCCCGGCGGGGAACCAAAGGAGGGGGCCCGGCGGCCCGCGGCGAGGGAAGAAAAAGGCGGGGGCCGAGGGGCGGCCGGGGGAAGAAAAAAAAACAAAGGGGAAGGCAAGAGGGGAGGGGGGGCGGCCAGAGGAAGAAAAGACAAGAAAAAGAAGAAAAGCAGGGGAAAAGAAAAAGAGGGCCAAAGGCAAGACGGGGGGGGGGCGGCCAGAGGAAGAAAAGACAAGAAAAGAAAAGAAAAGGAGGGAAGGCCCGCGGCGGGGGGGCCCGACGGGAAAAAGGCCCCGGGGGGAAGGCAAAAGGGAAGAAAAAGGAGGGAGGGGAAGGAGAAAGCGACGCGGAGGGGCCCCGGCGGGGAAAGGAAGCCCCGGCGGGGACGGAAGCCCCGGGGGGGGGGAGGGGGGACGACGGGGGCGGCCCGGGGGGAGAAAGCAGAGCGGGAGAACGACGGGGCGGCCCGGGGGGAGAAAGCAGAGCGGGAGAACGACGGGGCGGCCCGGGGGGGCGGGCCCCGGCGGGGGACCAAAGGAAGAAAAAGGCCCCGGCGGGGAAGGCAAAAAGAAGAGGGACGAAGGGAAACAAAAAGAAGAGGGACGAAGGGAAACAAAAAGAAGAGGGACGAAGGGAAACAAAAGACGGAAGCCCCGGCGGGGACGGAAGGGGGGACGGCGGGGAGGGGACCGACGGGGCGGCCCGCGAAGAGGGACGAAGGGAAACGAAAAAGAAGGGAAACAAAACACGAACACGAACACGAACACGAACACGAACACGAACAACAAAAAGGGAGAGGGAACCCGGGCACGAGAACGGAGAGGCCAGACGGCGACCCGGAAAGGGCGGCAGGCCCCGCAGCGGGGCACAACCAAGGGCGGGAGGGAGGGGGGGGGGCCAACGGAGCAAAGAGCACCAAGGGAAGCCAGCAAAGCGGGAGCCGGGGAAAACGAGAAGGGGGAGGGGGGGCCCGGCGGCCCGCGGCGGGGGCCGGCCCCGAAGGGGACGGGGCGGCCAAAGGAAGAAACAAACGGGAAGAAAAAGGCGGGGGCCGAGGGCAAAAACAAAGGGGAACGACAACGGAGGGCCGAACCCAACGGGAGGGGGGAGACAGGGGGGGGAAAAAGAGGAGGGAGAAAGGAGGAGGAGGAGAAAGGGCAAAAGCAAACGGCCGGGAGGAGAGCGCGGCGGAAGCCAGGGCGGACGGGACACCGGAGACCGAGAGAACGGCGGGGCGAGCCGCGGCCGGAGAGAGCACGCAGCGGGAGGGGAGCGGCCGACGGAGAGGCGGGCAGCAGGGAGCGAGCCAGGCGGAGCGACCCAGCGGGGCCCAGGGGAAGGAGAACGGGGACACAAGGGGCAGGGCCGGGCAGGGCCGCGCGGACGAGGAAAGGCGACGCGCAAGGCGCGAACGCCGACACCGGAGAGGGACCAAACGGGCGCCGGGGAGGGGCAGGCGGAAGCAGGAGGGACGGCCACCAAAGGGGGAAGGAGAAGAAAAAGGGGAGAAAAGGCCGGCCGCGGGCGCCGGGAGGGGGCAGGAGGGGGGAGAAGGCCCGAAGGACGGAGGGCGCAGACGAGACCAGCAGCGGGCGGAAGGAAGGAAAACGGAAGAAAGAGGGGCCGGGGAGAACAAAGGGACAGGGGGGGGGGCGGGGGGCCCGGCGGCCCGCGGCGAGGGAAGAAAAAGGAAGGGCGGCGGCGGCCCGCGAAGAGGGACGAAGAAAAAAAGAAAGAAAAAAACGGGAAGAAAGGGGAGCCGGCGGGGGCCACAGCCCAAAGAGGGGGAAGAAGGGGACGGACGAGGGAGAAACGAGAACAGAGGCGGGACGGGGGCAAGAAAGGCGGGAAGGGGGGAGGGAAGGGAGAAGGAAAGAAAGCCGGGAGCAAAGCAAGCGGGGGAAGCAAAGCGCGAAACGGGGCAGAGGCACCAGAGGGAAGAGCAAGAGCCCAGGGAGCGGGACCAGGCCGGGAGGGACCGCGCCGGAGAAGAGGAACAGAAAGGGCAGAGGGGAGGGAAAAAGGGGGGCAAAAGGGCGCGGGCCGCCGCAGAGAAGGAAGGAACGGCAAAGGGAGCCCCGCGAGAGCCGAGAAGGGGGGGCCAGCGCAAGCAAACCAAACGGGGAGAAAGAAAGGGCGAAACAGGGCAGCAAGGGGGGAGGCAGCCGGGGCGGGAGCGGGGCCAGAGGCAAAACAGAAGGACGCGCGCCCGCAAGCGGGCGAGACCAAGGCGGAGAAGAAGCCGGCAACACAGCGGGGGGGGAAAGCGGGAAGAGGGGGGGGCGGCCCGGGGGCCGAGGGCAAACGCGAAGAACGGGGGGAGAGCACAAGGGGCGGGGCAAAGGGGGGGAGGGGGCGGGCAACCAGGCGACAAACGGGAGGGGGGGCACCGGGAGCAACGGGAAGAGGCCCGGGGGGGGGAAAGAACCAGCACCCAGGACGGAACCAGGAAGAAGAGCGGGGAAAGCCGGACGAAGAAGGAGGGGGGGGGGGAGGCAGAAAGGGGGGGGGGAAAGGAACGGACGGACGGCCCGCGGGGGGCCCGGGCCGGGGGGGGAGAAAAGGGGGGCGCCGAGAGGAGGCAAGGGGGCGGGCAAAGCACGGGGCAAGGGCGCAAGAAGGGGACGACGGGGGGAACCCAGCGCACGGACCACGGGAAGGGGCGAACAGCCCAACCCGGCGGACCGACGACAGACCGAGGAGGGGAGGAGCCGACAGCGCAAGGAGGGGCGAAGAGGGAAGGGAGCGAGAGAGGAAACGACGGGGCCGAAGGGACCACAAGGACCAGCGGAGACGGAGAGGGCAGAGGAGCGACGAAAAAAGGGCGGAGGAAGGCCGGAAAAGCCCGGGAGGAGGCGGCGGGAAGGGCAAGGCGAGACCCAAGGGGCCAGCGGGAAGGGGCGGGGGGAGAAGGGCGGGGAAGAGGAGAAAGGGGGCGAAAGCGGGGGGAGACGGGCGACACCGGCGAAGCGAAAGCGGGCGGGACAGAGGGGCCGCGGAGAGGAAAGCAGCGCAGGGGAGGGACCAAGCCAGGGGAAAGCGCCAGCGGCCAGGGAAAAACAAGCAAGCGCAGGAGGAGGGAAAAAAGGCGCAAGGGGGGAGGGACAGCGGGCACCCAGGGGGGGGGGGGCAGGAGAAGGAGAAAAGGGAGGGCCAAAGAAAGAGAAAGAGGAACGGGGAGGGGCGGAAAAGAGGAACGAACGGAAGGGGAGGAGGGCGGGCAGCAAAAGGCGCGCCGAAGAGAGGCGGGGAAGGACAGAAAGGAGCGAAAACGGGAGAGGAGGAAAGAGAGAAGGGGAGGCGCGGGGGGGGAAGAGCCCGAGAGCGCCAAGGGCGACCAGGAGGGGCGGGGGGCAAAGGCCCAGCACCGAGGAAAGGCCCAAAGAGGAAGGCGGGGGGGGGGGGGAAGGGGGCAGAGGGAGGGGGGCGGGGCAAGCGGAGCCGAAAAGCGGCCGAGGGGGCGCCCAAGAGGGCAGACGAGAGCACCACCGGGGGGCAGGGCCACAGCGAGGAGCGCCCGGAGGGGCCCACGGGGCCGGGCGGGGGGGAACAAAGCGGGAACAAGACCGCAGGGGCGCAGCAGGGAGGCGGGGAGGGGGCAGGCGGACGAGAGGGGAGGGGAGGAGGAGGAAGGAGAGGACGGCCCGGCGGAGGGGCCGCACCGGCGCGCGGCCCGAGAGAACAGGAGAGGGGCAAAGGAGACGAAACACCACGGCGCAACGGGGGAGAGGGGACGGAGAGGCCAGCAGAGAGCGAAGGGCACACGGAAAGCGCACACGGGCAGGACCCCGAAGGGGGAGGGGCCAAACCGGCCCGGCGAGGGGAACGCGGGGGGAAGAGCAGCCGGGGAGCCCGAGAGGAACGGGGAGCCGGGGAGCGACGGCCCGGCCACGCGGCACCGGCGGAGCACGAAGGCCGGCGGGCGCCCCGGCGCGACGGGGAGGGCGGGCAGGCAAGCGCCCGGGGGCCGGGACACGCAAGGGCGGAGGGCCGGCCAGACGGAGGGAACCGGGGCACGCCGCCGGGACCGGGGAGGAGGCAGGCGCCCCAAAGAAACGGCCCACCGGAAACGGGCAAGGGGCCGGAGGCAAGGAGCCCCAGGAGGAGGCGAGCGCGGCCAGAGGGGGCGCGCAAGGACGGCGCGAAGGACCCCGGAAGGGAAGCGGCAGAGCCGCCCACCGAGGCGGCGCAAGAAAAGCCCAAACCCAAGGCCAAGAGACAGGCAAGCGGCAGAGGGGCGGGCGGGCCAGGGGGAGGGAGGCCGCAGCGGCACGGGACAAGGCGAGGGCACCGAGCCGCGCGCCGAGACAGCGCCCAGAGCGGGACGCCGGGCGGGCAGGGCGAAACGGACGCGACAAGGAAGGGCGCGCAGGGAACCGCGAACCGGGCAAGGAGAGCGGGACGCGAGCGGAAAGGGGGCCCCAAAGGGGAGAAGAGGAAAGGGACCGAAGAGCGAACAAGGACGGGAGAAAGGGGGAGCGGCGGCGGAACGCAGACGGAGAGGGGGAGAAGGGCAGCGACGGGAGGGCGGGGGGGGGACGAGCGGGGCGAAAGCGGACGCGGAAAGCGGCGCCGAGGGGAGGACGGCGAAAAAGGGGGGAGAGAGGGGGGGGGGAACCAGCAGACAGGGGAGGCACAAGGGCGCGGAAGCGGGCAAACGCAAGGCGGGCGGGGGGGAACGGGGGGGGGCAAAGAAAGGAACAAGGAGGGCAGGAAGAGGCGGCAGAGGGGACACCGAGAAGGCAGGCGGGGGCGGGGACGAGCGAGGCGAGGGACACGGACAGGACCACAACCAAAAACCGCGGGGAGAGCGGCCAAAACGGGGCGAGCAGACGCGGGGGGAACAACAACAAAGGCGAGCGGCAGGGGCAGGCCCCAACGCAGGGCGGCGGGGACAGGAACAGCGAAAGGAAAACAACCCGCACCGGCGACGAACCCGACAAGCCAGGGGGGGCGAAGGGGGGGGCAGAAGGGGAGGGGAAGAGGAGGGGAAAAAGGGCCAAACGGAGAGGCGCGGAGGGGGCCCGGCGGAGGCCGAAGAGGCAAGGCACGGGGGCGGGCCAAGGAGGCGGGGGAAGGGGCGGCCCGGCGGAGGGGCCCCAGGGCGCAACGAGGGGACGGCGAGACGGGGAGAGAAGGAAAAGGCAGAGGGAGGCCAAGGCCAAAGGGCGGGGGCGCCCGGGGGCCAAAAAACCAAAAAGGGGGGCCCCGGGGGGGCAAACGACGGGCCGGGGGCAGGGAGGACGAACGAGGACGGGGGAGCGGGAGGGGACGGGAGGGGAAAAAGAAAGGAGGGGGAGGGGAAAAAGGAACGGGGGGGCGCGGCCGGAGGCCGGGGGAGAGAGAAGGACAAAAGAGGAGGGGCCAGCAGAGAGGGCGGGGGACGAAAGCGAGCGAGGGCAAACCGGAGGAGCGGGAGAGGGACGACCGCCGGGCACCGGGGCGGCGGGCGGCAGCGGGGGCGGGGCCCCGGACGGGGAAAGAAAGAACCAACGGCCGGAACCGGCCGGCACGGGGCAGGCGGCAGCCCCCAGAGAGGGGCGGACGACGGGGCGGAGACCGGGGGGGGGGAAACAGGCGCCGGGGCCGGGGCACGGCGACCCAAAAAAGGAAGGGGGGCGCCCCGGCGGCCGAAGGGACGGGGCCAGGGGGCCGAGGGCCGGAGAGAGAGGGCGCGCGCGCCCCGGGGGAGGCGCGACCAACCGACCGGGGGCGGGGGCAGGGACAGGGAAGGAAAGGAGAAGGAGGGAGGAGCGGGGCGGGGAAGGAGGACAGCACGAGCGACACGACGGCGAACCAGCAGAGAGGGAGGACGGCGCCACGCAAGAGAGCGGGAGGCGAGCGCGCAACGGCGAAACGCGGCCACGGCAAGCCAAAAACAGGGCGAGGGGAGCCGCCGGCGGCCCGCAGAGCCGAAGGGAAGGAGGACAGGAAGAGGAACCGGGGGCCAGCGACGACGCCGGGGGCCGAGGCGGAGGGCCGGACGAACCCCCCAGGGACGAACCGAGGGGAGGAACCCGGAGGGGGCGGGGCAGGGGAGGCGCACCAAGGGGGGCGGGACGCAAGCCGACAGGCGCACGGCCGCGGCGGCCAGCCCCACGGACGGGAAAACGGCACCCGAGAGCGGAACGCGCCCCGACCGAGAAAGGAGGAGAAAGAAAGGAGAGCACAGCGGCGGCAGGGCACGGAGGCCCGGCCAGGAGCGGCGCAAGAACGCGGGACCAGGGAGCGAGGACGCACGCGGGGAAGGGGGGCGGCGGCGAAGCAAACCGCCGGGGGGGGCAGCAGGCGCACAGCCGGGGCCACGGAGGGACCAGGGAGGGGCCGGAGCGGGGGAGCGGGGCGGGGGCCCGCGGGACAAGGAAGCGGAGCCCCCACGGGCGCACGGGGGGACGGAAGACAGAGCGGGGAGGCGGAGGGGGCCACGACGGGGGACCACGGGCGCAGCCCGCAGCGAAACAGGAGCGGGACCCCAAGAGAGGGCAGCGGGACCGCGGCGCCGCAACGCAGGGCGGGGAGAGCCAGCGAGCGCCGAGGGCGAGGGGAAGGGCGCCCCGAGGCACAGCGCAGCCGCCGAGGGGGCAACAGCGGGCGGGGCGGACCGCCACGGGGGGGACCCAAGCGGCAGCCGGGCCAGGAAGAGAGCACCCGGGGGCGGGGCCAGAAGAAGGGACCAGGGACGCCCGAGGCAGACGCGCGGGCGCGGGGGCGCCGGAGGGGACGCCGGAACCCAGCCACGCCCGAGAAGGCGCCGGCGCAGGCGGCAACAGGCACGCGGGCACAAGCAGACGGGCGCCCACGGCGGGGCAGCAGACGGGGGCAGGGGCGAGGGCACGCCCCAACAGGGGGGCGGGGCACCGGGCCCGCGGGGGACGAGGGCGCGAGCGGGCACGCAGGAGGAGGGAGCCGGACGAGGGGGGCCGCGCGGAGGCACACGGGAGGGCACGGGCCCCAGGCGACGCGGGAGGAGACAAAAAGGAAAGGGGCGGGGACGACGGGACGGGCACCAGCGAGGGGGCAGGAGGCAGCGGCGGCGGAGGAAAAAAGGCAAGGGGGAGGAAGGGGCCGCCCACGACCCCGACACCGGGCGGCGGAGGGGGAGGCGGGGCCCGGGGCGCGCGCCGCGACGACGGGAAGCGCGGGGGCGGCGGGGCCGCCAGCGACGGAGAGGGGGCAGGGCACGGGGGGCCGCGGACCGAACGAGGAAGGAGAGAGGGAGGGCGAGGAGGGGGCCCGAGGCGGGAAGCGGCGGAGCAAAGCGGGGGGCCAGCGCCCCGAAGCGGAGCGCCGGGAGCGGCGCCCGGCGGCGGCGCGGAGGGCCGAGGGCGCCACCGGACGCCGGAGGGCAGGGGACCGGAGAAAAAGGGCGCGGCCCCGGGGGGGGGGCGGGGCCCGAAGGGAAACCAAAGGCGAGGCCCCGAGGGGGAAAAGGAGCGGGGGGCGGGGAGGGCGGCCGCGGGAAGAAAAAAACCAAAGGGGGCCGGCCCCGGGGGGAGAGCAAAAACAAAGGAAGAAACAAAGCGACAAGAAAGAAAAAAAAACAAAGGGGAGCGGCGGGGGAGGGAGGGGAGGGAGGCGCGCGGAAAAGCAAGCGCCGGGGGCGAGGGGGGGAGAGAAGCGGAGGCGAACCGCGGACAGCGGCCGGGCAAAGGCAGCGCGCGACCAACGGAGCGAGACCCCCGGAGAAGGGCGGGGCGGGAACGAAGGGGGGCGAGAAAAGAGGGGAACGGGGGACCGCCGCCGGAGCAAAGCGGCGCGCGAACCAACGGAGCGAAGAGCCCAGGCGGGGGACGGGAGGAGGGGAGGGGAGAACAAAGAGAGAAAAAACGGGCAACGGGACGGGAACAAGGGAAGAAGAAGGGGACGAGCCGACCCCAGACAGGGGGCGGGCCCCGGCGGGGGGCGGCCGGGGGGGGGGCGGGGAGGGGCGGCCGCGGGAAGAAAAAAACCAGAGGCGAGGCCCCGAGGGGGAAAAGGAGCGGGGGGCGGGGAGCGGGGGGCGGGGAGCGGGGGGCGGGGCCCCGGCGGGGGACCAAAGGAAGAAAAAACCGGGGGGGCCCGGCGGCCCGCGGCGAGGGAAGAAAAAGGAGGCAAAAAGAAGGGGACGGGGCGGGGAGGGGCGGCCGCGGGAAGAAAAAAACCAAAGGAAGAAACAAAGCGACAAGAAAAGAAAAGAAAAAAACGGGAAGAAAAAGGCGGGGCCGACGGGGCCCGGAGGGAAACAAAAAGAAGGGGAGGAAAACACGAAAAAAAACAAAGGGGAGGAAGGGGGGACGGCGGGGGCGGCCCGGGGGGAGAAAGCAGAGCGGGAGAACGACGGGGGCGGCCCGGGGGGAGAAAGCAGAGCGGGAGAACGACGGGGCGGCCCGGGGGGAGAAAGCAGAGCGGGAGAACGACGGGGCGGCCCGCGAAGAGGGACGAAGGGAAACAAAAGAAGAGGGACGAAGGGAAACAAAACACGAAAAAAAACAAAGGGGAGGGGCGGGGCGGGGCGGCCAAAGGAAGAAACAACGGGGAAGGGCGGAAAAAAAACGGGGGGGGGAAAGAAAAAAAGAAAAAAACGGGGGGGCGGCCGGGGGAAGAAAAGAACGGAGCGGGGGGGGAAGAAAAAGAAGAAAAGCGGGGAAAAGAAAGGAACAAAACGGGGGAAGAAAAGAAAAGAACCGGAGGGGGGGACCGGCGGGGGAGGGGCCCGGCGGCCCGCGGCGGGGGCCGGCCCCGAAGGGGACGGGGCGGCCGGGGGGACCCCGCAGGGGACAAGAAACAAACGGGAAGAAAAAGGAGGGAAACGAAAAAGAAAAGAGGGGAAGACGCCAACAGCCCCAGAGGGGAGGGAGGGGCGGGCCCCGGGGGGAAACGAAAGCGACGAAAGCGACAGAGCCAGAGACCGCAAGAGAAGGGAGAGGAGAAACGGGAGGGGGCAGGCCCCGGGGGGAAAGGAAGGCGGGCGGGGGGGGGGCGGAAAAAAAACGCGGACAGCCCCGGCGGGGAGGGAAAAAACGGGGGAAGAAAAGAGGAAAAAACGGGGGGGGGGCCAGAGGAAGAAAAGAACGGAGCGGGGGGAGGGGGGCGGCCAAAGGAAGAAAAAGAAGAAAAAAAAGAAAAGAAGGGGGGGACCGGCGGGGAGGGGCCCGGCGGCCCGCGGCGGGGGCCGGCCCCGAAGGGGACGGGGCGGCCGGGGGGACCCCGCAGGGGACAAGAAACAAACGGGAAGAAAAAGGAGGGAAACGAAAAAGAAGGGGAGAAGGGAGGAAGGAGAAGGAGACGGGGCGGGGAGAGAGAGAGAGAGGGACCGGGGCGACGGGGAGGGAGGGGAAAAAAGGGGAGAGAGGCGGCGGCCCCGGCGCCGGCGGGGAGGGGCCCGGGGGAAAAAGGAGGGAAACGAAAAAGAAGCAGACGCGAGAAACGGAGGAAGAAGAAAAGGGGGGCGAGGCCGACGAAGGAGGAGGCGAGGAGAGGGGGGGAAGAGGAAGGAGGGGAGCCAGGGCCACCGGCCAGGAGCCCGACCGGGGACGACGGCACCCGGGGCACGAGCCCGGCGGGAGGCGCCCCCCGCCCGAAGGGGAGGGGAACGACGGGGAGCAGAACCAGCGGCCGGGGGGGACGGGCGGGGGGGACAAGACCCGGGAACGGAGGCACCGCCAGAGAGCGGACGGGCGAGGACGAGCGAGGCCGGCGGCAGGGAGGCGAGGGGCAGCCGACAAGCCGAACGGAGGGGGGGGGAACAGAGCCGCGAGCGCGCACGAGAGCGCGGCGGAGGGGCCCAACCAGGGGAGGACGGGGGAAGCCCAGGGGGGAAGGGGCAGGCGGACGGGACGGCAGCCGCACCGGCCGCCAGCGGACACGGGCAGGCGCGGGAGAGAACCAAAGGGCAACGAAAGACGAGGGGGGCGCGCGGGAGGAGACGGAACGAGACACGGCACAGCACGAGCGGACGACAGCCAGGCACCACCGGGGGGCAAGCGCCCGGGAGGGCACCGGCCCAGGGCGGGGAAGGGCGGGACAGGGCAAACCCGGGGAAGGGGCGGCGCGGGGCAGCGAAGGAAGCCACAGAAGCCACCGCGGGGGCGGGGCCCCGGCAAGGCCGGGAGGGGCACGCGGGCGAGCAGACGCCCCAGGCGGGAGACGGAACGCGGGAGCGACAGCACGGCGGGGGCAGCACGGAGGCGCCAGAGGGGACGGCGGGGACGACGAGGGGAGCGAAGCCGAGGCGCGCCCCCAGCGGGCGGCGCGCAGGGGCAGGGGCGGCCCAGCAGAGCGCCGGCGCCACGGGGGGCCGCCAAAGCGCGACGCAGGGCACCGCGCCACGGGGAAGGCCCGCGGCCGCGACCGGACGCAAGCGCGGGAGGGCGCCAAGGCCGGGCCAAGGGGGAGCCCGGGGAGGGGACAGGAGACGGGACGAGCCACCGACAGACGCGGGACGCCCAAGCAGGCCGGACAACGCGGGCACCCGCGGGAGGACCGCGGCGGCGGGCACAGAGGGAGCCGGGGCGGAGGCCGCAGAGACCGGCAGAACGGCGGCGCGGAGAAAAGCAGGGGACGACCCACAGGCCGGCGGCCGGCACGCGGCAGGGCGGCGGCAGGCGGGCGCCCAGGGCGAAAAAGGCCGCACGGCGGCCGCCCGGAGGAGGCGGGGCCGGGGCGCAGGCCCAGGGGGGCGGAGCAGCCGCGCAGACCAGCGACGGAGCGGGGCCGGGGGAGGCCGGGACCCCCACCAACGAGCGAAGCAGACGCAAGCCCCGCGAGCGGGGGGGGACACCGGGCACGCCGCAGCGGGGAGGGGGAGGAGCAACAGGGGCCCAAGGGGAGCCCCCGCCGAGAGGGAGGGGCGGACGCGGGACGCACCCGGCCGCCACGACACACGGCGGGCCCCCGGAAGGGGGAAAGGAAGGAAAGGCGCGGGCGACGGGCAGGGGGAGGCAGGCCGCCAGCGGGCGGCCGGAGCCAGGAGCAAACGCGCCAGGGAGACGCGGGAAAGGGAGGGCGGCCCCGAAGGGGACGGCCGCCGGGGGAGGGAGAACGAAACAGAAGGGAGGAGCAAGGCGGGACGGACGAGGGGGGGAGCGGGAACAGGCCCAGGGGGGGAAGGGAACGGGGGAGAGGGGGGGCAAAGGGCAGAGAAGAGGAGAGAAAGGGGGGGCGGGGAGGGCGGCCGCCGGGGGGGGCGGCCAGAGGAAGAAAAGACAAGAAAAAAACCAAAGGAAGAAACGGGGGGCCCCGGCGGGGGGCGGGGGCCGCGGGGGGGCGGGCGGGGGGCGGCGGCCCGCGGCGAGGGAAGAAGAAGAAAGGACGGGGGCGGCCCGGGGGGGCGGGGCCCCGGCGGGGGACCAAAGGAAGAAAAAGGCGGGGGGCGGGGCCCCGGCGGGGGACCAAAGGAAGAAACAAACGGGAAGAAAAAGGAGGGAGAAAGCGAGGCGGGAGACAAAACGGGAAGAAAAAGGCGGGGGGGCCCGGCGGCCCGCGGCGAGGGAAGAAAAAGGAGGCAAAAAGAAGGGGCGGGGGCCCAAAGGGAAACAAAACACGAACGACGGGGCGGCCGAAGGAAGCCCGAAGGGGGGCGCCGGGGGGCGCGGGGGGCGGGGAGGGCGGCCGCGGGGGCCCCGCAGGGGAAAAGAAAAAAACCAAAGGAAGAAACAAAGCGACGGGCCCCAGAGGGGAAGAGCCGGGGGGGGGGCGGGGAGGGGCGGAAAAAAAACAAAGGGGGGGAAAGAAAAGACAAGAAAAAGGCCCCGCCGGGGGGGAAAGCGACAAGAAAGGAAAAGCAGGGACGGGGGCGGCCCCGAAGGGGAGGGGGCCAGAGGCAAAAAGAAGGAGGGGGCCCGGCGGAAGGGCGGCGGCGGCCCGCGAAGAGGGACGAAGAAAAAAAGAAAGAAAGAAACGCCCCGGCGGGGGGGCCCGGCGGCCCGCGGCGAGGGAAGAAAAAGGAGGGAGAAAGCGAGGCGGAGACAAAACGACGGGGCGGCCCGCGAAGAGGGACGAAGGGAAACAAGAGGGGAGGGCCCCGCAGGGGACAAGAAAAAGAGGGCCGGCCCCGGGGGGGGGCCGCCCCGAAGGGGACGGGGCGGCCGGGGGGCCCCGCAGGGGACAAGAAACAAAAGACGGGGCGGCCCGGGGGGGCGGCCGGGGGGGGGGGCGGCCGGAGGAAGAAAAGACAAGAAAAAGGCCCCGGCGGGGAAGGCAAAAGAAGAGGGACGAAGGGAAACAAGACGGGGGGGGGGCGGGAGGGGCGGCCGCGGGAAGAAAAAAACCAGAGGCGAGGCCCCGAGGGGGAAAAGGAGCGAAAACAAAACGAAAGAACAAAGAGAAAAGAAGGGGGACAGGGGGGGCGGGCAAGGAAGACGGGCAAGGAAGAACAGACAAGGGAGGAGGAGGGAGGAGGGAGGAGGGAGGAAGGAAGGAGGGGAGGGGGGGAGGGAGGGGGAAGAAAGGAAGAGGAGAGGAAGAGGAAGAGGAAGAGGAGGAGGAGGAGGAAGGGCCCCCGGGGAAGAGGAGGAGGGAGGGAAGACCCCAGGGGAGGAGACAGGAAAAAGCAAAAGGGGCAAGGAGAAAAGGAAGAGGAGAGAAAGAGAGAGGGACAAGAGAGAAGAGACGAGAGGGAGAGGGGAACGAGAGAGGAGAGAGGAAGAGCCCCAAAGGGGACGGAAGGGAAAAGCCAACAGGGAGAGAGAAGAGAAAAGAGAAGGAGGAGGAACCGACAGCCCCAAAGGAGGGCCGGGGGCAAGACGGGGGACCGGCGGGGCGGCGGGGCGGGAGGGGCGGCCGCGGGAAGAAAAAAACGAAAAGAGGGCCGGCCCGGGGGGGGGGCCAGAGGCAAAAGACGGGGGCGGCCCGGGGGGGGCGGGGCCCCGGCGGGGGACCAAAGGAAGAAAAAGGCGGGGGGGCGGGGCCCCGGCGGGGAACCAAAGGAAGAAAAAGGCCCCGGCGGGGAAGGCAAAAAGAAGGGGAAGGCAAAAAGAAGAGGGACGAAGGGAAACAAACGACGGGGGCCCAAAGGGAAACAAAACACGAAAAAAAACAAAGGGGCAGGCAAAAAGAAGGGGAACGACGGGGCCGGGGGGGCCGGGGCGGCGGGGGCAGCCCCAAAGGGGAGGGAAGGAAGGAAAGGGGGGGGAAGGAAAGGGGGGGGAAGGAAAGGGGGGGGAAGGAAAGGGGGGGGAAGGAAAGGGGGGGGAAGGAAAGGGGGGGGGAAGGAAAGGGGGGGGAAGGAAAGGGGGGGGAAGGAAAGGGGGGGGAAGGAAAGGGGGGGGAAGGAAAGGGGGGGGAAGGAAAGGGGGGGGAAGGAAAGGGGGGGGAAGGAAAGGGGGGGGAAGGAAAGGGGGGGGAAGGAAAGGGGGGGGGAGAAAGCGGAGCGGGAGGGAAGGGCGGGGGCCCGGCGGCCCGCGGCGGGGGGCCGGCCCCGAAGGGGACGGGGGCGGCCGGGGGACCCCGCAGGGGACAAGAAACAAACGGGAAGAAAAAGGAGGGAGAAAGCGAGGCGGGAGACAAAACGGGAAGAAAAAGGAAGGGCGGCGGCGGCCCGCGAAGAGGGACGAAGAAAAAAAGAAAGAAAAAAACGCCCCGGCGGGGGGCCGCCCCAAAGGGGACGGGGGCGGCCCGGGGGGGCGGCCGGGGGGGGGGCGGCCGGAGGAAGAAAAGAAAAGAAAAAGGCCCCGGCGGGGAAAGGCAAAAAGCAGAGGGACGGACCGGGGGGAAAAAGAAGGGAAACAAAAAGAAGAGGGACGAAGGGAAACAAAAAGAAGGGAAACAAAACGAAAAAAGGCCCGGCGGGGAAGGGCGGAAAAAAAAGAAAAAAACGGGGGGGGGGGAAGAAAGAAAGGAAGGAAAAGAAAGAACCAAACGAACCGAAGGGGGAACGAACGAGAGAGACGAGGGGGAGGGCCAGGGAAAGGAAGCGGGGAAAGAGGGGGGGAAAAAAAGGGGGGAAGGCCGGGGGGGGGCGGAAAGAAACGGGAGCACGGGCACGACAAAGAGAAGGGGGGGGGGACACGCGGAGGAGGGACGCGCACGGGGCCGAAAAAAACGGAGGGAGAGAGAGGAGGAGGGAGGAAAGAGGAAACGGACGAAAAACAAAGACAAGGGGAGGCGGGGGAGGCCGAGGGAGGAAGAAAGAGAGAGGCCGGGCAGAGGAACGGGACGGGCCCCGCGGGGGAGAGCCGCGGGGACAGCCCCAGAAGGGAGGGAAGGAGAGGAAAAAGCGGGGCGGGCCCCGGCGGGGGCCGGAGGCAAACGAACGGAAGGGGAACGGAAAGGGACGGAGGGGGAAGGAAGAAACGAAAAACGAAAGGGCGGGCCGCGGACGGAAGGGCGGCCGCGGGAAGAAAAAAAGAAAAGAAGGGGAAGGGAGGGGAAGAGCGAGGGAGGGGGAGAGACACAGGAAGGGGGGGGGGAAAAAAAGAGGGAGGGAGGAGGGGAAAGAAGCCGCGGGGCGGAAAACGGCGGGAAGGGGACCGACGAAGGAGAAAGCGGGGGCAGGGAAAGAAGCGAAGGCACCACCAAAAAGCGGACCAAAACCGGCAAGAGGGGCAGCGAGGGAAACAGAGGGACCAGGGGAACCGGGGAAGACGGCAGCGACGAAGAAGGGGGGGAGAAGAAACGGGCAAGGGACGGGCACGAGAAACGAGAAGGCGAGCGGCGGCAGAGAAGGCAGCGAAACCAAGAAGGGCAAGAAGAGCGGGGAAGGCGGGGAACGGGGAAGGGGGGGGAACACGGGGGGCACGAGCAGAGGGGGGGCACCAACAAGCCAGGGGGGGAACAGAGGAGAAGGGGAGGCGAAGGGGGCAACAGCAGGAGAAAGACCGGGAGCAGCGAAGGGACGAGAAAGGACGGGAGGAGCAGCGAAGGGAGCAAAGGGAGGAGCGGGAGCAGGGGCAGGAAGGGCAGCGGCGGGAACAGAAACAGCGGGAAGGGAAGGGAGAGAACCAGCGGGAGGCGAAGGAAGACGGGCGGGAAGACCACCCAGGGCGGGGGCAAGAGGAGGGGGGGAACCGACAGCAGAAGGCAGACGACCGAAAAGAGCAGAGACGGCAGCACCAGCGGGGACGAAACGGAAAAGGGGAGCAACGAAGAAGAAAACGGCGGGGGAGGGAGAGCACGGAAAGAGGCAGCCAGAGGGAAGGCAGGGAAAGCAACACGCAGACGAGCACCGGGAGGGGCAGGCAGGGGGCCGGAAACAAGAGCGACGGGGGAAGCAGAGAAAGGGGGGCAACAAGAACGCCAGAGGCGGGCAGGGCGGGAGAAAGGGCAGGACCGGCACGGGGGCGGGCACCGACACCAGCGAAAACAGAAACACCACCAGGAGCGGGAGCAAGAGGGGGAAGGAAGGCCAGAAGGAAAACAGGGGGCCGACACCAGCACCACCAAAAAGACCAAGGGGACCACCACGACGGGAGGGAGCGAAAAGGGCGACGACGGGAAGACCAGGGGCAAAAAGAGAGAAACGAGGAGCGAAGGCAACGAAAGCAGGAGCAGGACGGGGAAGAGGGAAAGGGGCGGCAACGGGAACAGGACCCAGGGGAGCGAGAGGGGCACCAAGAACGGGAAAAAGACGGCCGAAAGGGACGGGACCGACAGGAACAGGGAAGGGGGACCAGGAGCGACGACGGCCAGACCACGCAGGAAACCGGCGGGGGGGGCAGGGAAACCGCACGAAGAGCGGGAGCACCGAGAAGGGGGGAACGGCACAAGGGACAGCCAGGGCGAGACCGGCAGCAGGGGGAGCACGAAGAGGAAGAGCGGGAGAAAGGGGGGGACGGGGCCGGGAGCAAAGACGAGAGCGAAGACAGGACCAAGAAGGGGGAGAAGACGCCCCAGGGGGGGGGCAAGAGAAGCACGCAGAGGAAGGGGAAGGGGGGGCCCAAAGGCAGGGAGGGGGAACGGAGGCGGGGGAAACGCGAACGGGGGAGCAGAAAAAAAGAAAGCGGCGCGAGCGGAGGGGGCGGGAAGGGGAGAAAAGAAAAAGAAAGGCGAGAGCGGGACAAGCAAAGGAGGGGGACAAAGAACGAGGACAGCCCCGGGGAGGAGGGAGGGGAGGAGCAGGACAAGGAGAGGGGGCAGAACGGAAGAAAGGGCCCCCGGCGGGGGAACGAGCGGGAGCAGAAAGGGAGAGCAAACCGGACGGGGAGCGGGAGAGGCGAGAAAGAAAAAGGAGGAGGCACGAACGCGGAGGGGAAGGGGGGGAGGGGGCGAGGGGAGAAGAGAAAGAGCGAAGGAGAGGAGAGAGGACGGAAGGGGGAGGGGGGACGAGAAAAAAGACGAGAAAGGAAAGCGGGAAGGGGAAAGGAAAACAAGGGGACACAGAAAAAAGGGAGCCCGGGAGGGAGAGAAAGGGGCGGGAAGGCGCCAAGAAGCGCAAGGGGGGAGGGAAAAGAGGGAGGGGGAGGGAGAAACGCGACAAGCACGCGCGAACGGGGAAGCAGACGGGGCAAAGCAAAGGAGGGGGGACAAAGACGAAGGGGGGCAAAGCAGGGGGGCACACGAGCGAGCGAACGAGAAGGAGCGGGAGGGGCCCCAAGGGGAACGGGGGAGGAGGCGGGGCAGGGGAGGGGGGGGGCCCGGCGGGGAGGGCCCCGACGGGGGCCCGGCCCCAGAGGGGACGGGGCGGGGCCCGACGGGAAACCGAAGGAAGCCCGAAGGGGGGGCGCCGGGGGGCGCGGGCCCCGGCGGGCGCCCGCAGGGAAGGGGGGCGGGCCCCGGCGGGGAACCAAAGGAGGGCCGGGGGCGAGAGGGGAGGGCCCCGCAGGGGAAAAGAAAAAGAGAGCCAAAGGCAAGACGGGGGGGGGGGCGGCCAGAGGCGAGGGAGCGGGACACCCCGAAGGGGACGGGGGCGGGGAGGGCGGCCGCCGGAAGAAAAAAACCAAAGGAAGAAACAAAGCGACAAGAAAAGAAAAGAAAAGAAAAGAAAAGGAGGGAAGGCCCGCGGCGGGGGGGGCCCGGCGGCCCGCGGCGAGGGAAGAAAAAGGAGGCAAACGGGAAGAAAAAGGCGGGGGCCGACGGGGGCCCGGAGGGAAACAAAAAGAAGGGGAGGGGGGGCGGGCGGGGGGCGGCGGCCCGCGGCGAGGGAAGAAAAAGGCCCCGAAGGGGGGGGAAAACAAGGACGGGCGGGGGGCGGGAAAAAAACAAAGGGGGGGGAAGAAAGGAACGCCCCGGGGGGAGGAAAAGAAGGGGACAAGGGCCCCGGGGGGGGGGGCCCGGCGGGGACCGGAGGGAAAAAGAAAGGAAGGACCGAAAGCAAGAAGCGCGAGAGGGGAGAGAGAAAAAGACAAAACCGAAAAAAAAGGAGGGGGGGAGGGGAGCAAAAGAAGGGAGGGGGACCAGCGGGGGAGCGGCGGGGGGGAGGCGAGGGGAACACCAGAGGGGGAACGACGGGGAACACGAGGGGGACACCAGCGGGAGCGAAGCGACCACGGACAAGAGGAGAACGGACACCAGGGAAAGCCGGGACCCGGCCACCACGAACGAAAACAACGGCAGGGGCGGGGAAGGGAGGGCCAACACCGGGAAGAGAAGCAGGGACGGCAAAGCCAGGGGGGAAACGAACCCGAGCGACGGACGAAGCGCGGAGGGAGGGGGGGAGGGGGACGGGAGAAACACGAAGACAAAGACCACGGCGGGGGGACAGGAGGGAAGAGCGGGGGAGGGAGGGGGGGGGCAGGGGGGACGAGCGGAACGGAGGAAGGGGGGAAGGGGAGGCAGAAAAAAGAAAAAGGGGCACAAACAAACAAAAAAAAGGGGGGGCGAACGAAGAAACAGAAAAAGGGGGCCGACGAGAGAAAAGGAGGGGAAGGCCAGGGGGGCGAAAGCGGGGGCCGCGGGGGGAGCGGAAGGAGCACCGGAAAGAGGGGGAGGAGGCGGACGAGACCGGCAGGGCGGGCGGCGGCCGGAAGAACGGGCGGCAAAGGGGGGGAGGCAGACGGAGCACAGGAGAGGAGCGGGGGGGAGAAGAAACCAAGACCAACAGGCGAAGAAGAGAGAGGAGGAGACGAAGAAAAAGGAGGCCACAGCAAAAGGAGAAAGACACAAAGAGGGGGAGGAGAAAAGAAGAGAGGGGAAAAAGGCGAGGAGGGCGGAGCGCAGAAAGAGCCCCCCCCGGGCGGGGGGAGAGCAGGCACGGGCGGCCCGCGGGGGGGGAAAGAGGGGCGGCCCCAAAGGAACAGGAGGAGGAAGGGCGGCCGGGGGGGGGGCGGGGAGGGCGGCCGCGGGAAGAAAAAAACCAGAGGCGAGGCCCCGAGGGGGAAAAGGAGCGGGGGGCGGAGGCCCCGCAGGGGACAAGAAACAAAGCGACAAGAAAAGAAAAGAAAAAAAGGGGGAGCGGCCCCCGGCAGGGGACAGAGAGAAAGAGCAGAAAGCGACGAGGAGGCGGACCGGGGAAGAGGACAAGGGCCGGCGGCGAACGGAGCGGCGAGGGCGGGGGAAAACGGGGGGACACGGAGGGCGGGCGAGAAGAGGGCGGCAAGCGGAGCAGGGCGCAGAGGCGGGGGAGAGCACGGGGCGGG
The DNA here is from genome assembly GCA_003116995.1 of Yamagishiella unicocca. Lineage (NCBI taxonomy): Eukaryota > Viridiplantae > Chlorophyta > Chlorophyceae > Chlamydomonadales > Volvocaceae > Yamagishiella > Yamagishiella unicocca. The sequence goes on along the minus strand of BDSL01000166.1, from coordinate 99,409 downwards.
GGAGGAAGAAGAAGGGGAAGGAGCGGAAGGGGGCGGCAAGGGCGGGAAGCAACAGGAAGCGAAGAGCGACCAAAGAGAAGAGGGCAAGAACAAGAAGGGGACGACCGAGGGGGGGAGGGGAGGGGAAAAGGAAAAAGAAAAAACCAGAGGAGCGGGGAAGAAACGGGGAAGGGCAAGAAGGAAACCAGCAGGAAAAGGAAACCAAACAGGAGCAAGAACAGGGGCGGGGAGAGAGAAGGAGGAAAAGCGGGCAGAAAGGGGGGAGGAAGGGGGAAGGAGGGAAAAGAGGAGAAGAAGGAGGAGGAAAGGAAGAGCCAAGAGAAGCGAGGGGAAAGGGGGGAGGGAGGGGAAGAGGGACAAAGGGGGAGGGAGGGGCGGGGAGGGCGGGGAGCGGGACGGCCCCGGCGGGGGCCGGGCCCCGAAGGGGACGGCAAACGGCGGGGCGGCCGGGGGAAGAAACAAAGCGACAGAGCCGCGGGGGCCCCGCAGGGGACAAGAAAAAAACCAAAGGAAGAACAAGAAGGAACAGAAAGAGGAGGGGAGGGGAACAGAGGCGGGAAAAAAAGGGCAGGGAGGGAGCGGAAGGAAGGGAAGCAGGGAAAGGAGGCGAAAGGAGGAGGGGGGGGAGGGCAGAAGAAAAAGGGGACGGGACCAGAAAGAAACAGAGGCGAAAGGAAGAAAAGGGGGAAAGGCCAAGGGAAACCCGGAGGGCGGAGGAAGAGGGGGGCAGAGGGCAAACCAGACGAGGCGGGGCAGAGGCGGGGGGGGCGGGGGACGGAAAGAGAGACGGAAGGAGGGGGAGAAAAGCGAAGAAAGAAAAAAAAGGAAGGGGGAGCGGCGAAAGCGGCACCAAGAGAAGCACCGGCGAAGGGAGAAAAAACGAAAGCGGGAAGAGCACGGGGAAAGACACCGAAAAGCAGAAGAGGAAGAGGAAGGAGGAGAGGCACGAAGGCGACAAGAACACCGACAACGAAGGCAGCAGCAAGGAGGGGACCAAAAAGGCGGAAACGGAAAGAGAACGGGGGAGGGAAGGCGGCGAAGACGGGAAGGGGAAGAAAAACGCGGCGGGGGCAACAGAACGACGAAAGGAACCGAAACCGGGGGACGGAGACCAGCAGAAAAAGAGGAAAGAGAAGGGAAGAGGGCGAAGGCGACGGGAGGAGGAAGAGCAGGGGGAGGGGCGGCGAAGGCACCAGGAGGGAGGGCAAGGAAACGAGAAGGGAAGAAAGCACCGGACCAGGGGGAGACAAAAAGGAAGAAGAAAAGAGGGCCGAAAAAGGGGACCCAGGGGAAGGAAGCGGCGGCACCAAGGGGGGGGGAGCGAAAGCACGAAGAAAGGCGGGGACAAGGGCGGGAAAGGGGGGAAACCAGCAGGGGGGAGGGGAAAGGACCAGGGCCGAAGAAACGGAAGGGGGCAAGAAGACCGAAAACAACCCAAGAAGGAAGGAGGACGGGACCAGGGACGGGAGAACCACCGAAGGCCCAGGAAGAGGGCGGACCGACGGAAACGGCAGCAAGGGCGAAGAAAGGAGGCAGAAAAAGGGGAGAAACGGCGGACCAAGGGGGGGAAAGAGAGGAAAGAGAGGGAAGAAGAACCAGGGAAAGGGAAGACAGGGGCGGGGGGGGGAAGAAAAGAAGGGGAGGACAGCAAAACAAGGGGCGGGGGACGAGGGACCGCGAACGAGGAGGGGGAAGCCCCGGGCGGGGGGAGAGCGGGCCCCGGCGGGCGGGAGGGGCGGAAAAAAAACGCGGACAGCCCCGGCGGGGAGGGAAAAAACGGGGGAAGAAAAGAAGCGGGGGGGGAAGAAAGAACCGAACGAAACAACGAAGGAGGAAACAAACCACGGGGGGGGGGGGGCGGGAAAAAACGGGGGGGGGAAAGAAAAGAACAAAAAACAAAGAGGAACGACAACGGAGGGCCCGAAGGGAGCGGGAGAGGCCCGCAAGGGGGCGGGGAACAGGGGAAAACGACGGGGCCCCGGGCGGGGAGAGCAGGAGGGGGACACCGGAAAACGAAAAGGGGAGCGGACGAAAAGGGGAGCGGAACAGCGAGGGCAAAGGCGGCGGGAGGGGCAGGCAGGGGGGCCAGGACAAGAAAAGAGCGCCGAGAGCGGGGACGCGAGGCGGGCGGGAGCGGGCGGACGAGGGGGAAGCAGGGACAAGCCGACGGAGGGAGGAAAAAAGAAAGGAACGACAACAGCCACAAAGGGGAGGGGGAGGGCAGGGAGGAACGGAAAAAGCAGGGGCAGAAAAACGAGGGACGGGAGGGAGAGAAAAGGGAAGAAAGAAGGGGGGAGGAAGAGCAAGGGGAAAAAGGGAGGGGGAGAAACGAAAAAAGAAAAGGAAAACAAAGGGGGGGAGAAACAAACGGGGCGGCGAGGGCCGAGAGGCGGGGCACGAAGAAAAGCGAGGAAAGAGAAGAACCGAAACCAACGGAAGAGCCAGAGAAGAAAAGGGCGAAGAAACCGAGGGCGAAAGGACCAACAACAGGACCAACAAGCCAGAAAGGGAGACGGCCAGGAGGGCCAGGAGGAGACAGAAAGAAAAAAAAGGGGGCACGAGGGAGGAGAAAAACGGGAAACAAAAGAGCAAACGCAGGAGGGCGGAAAGGGGCAAAAGGGCAGGGCGAACGACAGGGGAGGAAGAGGAGGCCAGGCAGGCGAAGCAGGCAGAACCAAGCAAGAGAAAAGAACGAGGAAGCAAGCGCGCGGAGAGCGGGAGGGAGCCGAAGACGAGCACCGGAAGAGGAGGGAGGGGCCGGGGGGGGGGAAGACGCCGACAAACCCGGAAAGAGGGAGGAGAAGCGGGGACAAAAGAAAACAAGGCGCGGACAGCAGAGAGACGAGAAAAAGAGGGAGAGGGGAGGGGGGAGGCCCCGGGGGGGAGGGGCGGCCGGGAGAAGAAAAGGAGGGCCGCGGGGGCGGGGCAGCCCCGAAGGGGAGGGGGGGCGGCCAAAAGGGAGGCCCCGAGGGGGAAAAGGAGCGGGGGGCGGGGAGCGGGGGGCGGGGCCCCGGCGGGGACCAAAGGAAGAAAAAGCCGGGGGGGCCCGGCGGCCCGCGGCGGGGGCCGGCCCCGAAGGGGACGGGGCGGCCGGGGGGACCCCGCAGGGGACAAGAAACAAACGGGAAGAAAAAGGAGGCAAAAAGAAGGGGAGGAAAGCGACGGGGCCCCAGAGGGGAACAACCGGGGGGGGGCGGGGAGGGCGGCCGCGGGAAGAAAAAAACCGGAGGCGAGGGAGCGGGGGGCGGCCGGGGGAAGAAAAAGGCCCCGCCGGGGGGGAAAGCGACAAGAAAAGAAAAGAAAAAGGCCCGGGCAGGGGGGGCGGGGAGGGCGGCCGCGGGAAGAAAAAAACCAAAGGAAGAAACAAAGCGACAAGAAACAACGAAGGAGAAAGAAAAGGACCGGGGGCAGGAAGCAACAGGGACGGGGGGGAGGGGGCGGGAAAGCGAAACCGGAAAAAGCCGGAAGAGCGGGGAGAAAAGGGCGAGAGAAGAAACGACAAAAACAAGACAAAGCACGGGGAAGGCCGAAGAAAAGCGGGGAGGGGGAGAGAAACAACGGAGCGGGACGACCGACGGCCGCAAAAGGGAGGGAAGGGGAGGCCACCGAAGGGGGAACAACAAGGGCGAGAGGCCGGAAGGGGGAAGAAAACAAGGACCGGCAAGGGGAACCAAAAGAGACGGGGCGAGGGAGGGGGGGGACGGAGGGCGGGGCAAAAGAAGAGCCGGGGAGCGGAGGGACGGCAAGGAACGGAGGGAGGGGGAAAACCCGGAAAGGGAGGGAAAAGACAGGCCCCGGCGGGGCACGACGGGGAGGGAGGGGCCCGAAAGGGGAACGGGGGGGGGGGGAAGGGGACGGGAGGGGCAGGGGGGGGGCCCGGCGGGGACCACAGGGAAGGCCCGCGGCGAGGGAAGAAAAAGGCGGGGGCCGGGGGGAAAAAGAAGGGAAACAAAAAGAAGGGGACGGCAAGAGGGAGGGCCCCGCAGGGGACAAGAAAAAGAGGGCCGGCCCCGGGGGGGGGGGCGGCCAAAGGAAGAAACAGAGGCAAAAGACGGGGGCGGCCCGCGAAGAGGGACGAAGGGAAACAAGACGGGGGGGGGGCGGGAGGGGCGGCCGCGGGAAGAAAAAAACCAGAGGCGAGGCCCCGAGGGGGAAAAGGAGCGGGGGGCGGAGGCCCCGCAGGGGACAAGAAACAAAGCGACAAGAAAAGAAAAGAAAAAGGCCCCGGCGGGGGGGGCGGGGAGGGCGGCCGCGGGAAGAAAAAAACCAAAGGAAGAAACAAAGCGACAAGAAACAAAAGAAAGCGCGAGGAGGCAAAGCAGCCCGGGAGGGACAGGCGGGACAGAGGAGGGGGACGGGAGGCGAAAAGGAAGGAAAGGAAAAACAAAAAAAGAACGCACGCAAAGCGGGGGGAAGCAGACAGAGCGGAGGGAAGACAGGGGAGAGCAAGGAGAGGGCGAAAAGGGGGGGGGAGGGCCGGAAGAAGACGAGGAGGAGAGGAGGAGGGGCACGGGACGGAGGGGGGAGGAGGGAAAGGAAGAGAAAAGCGGGGCGGGAGGGAAAAAAAGGAGGCAGGGGGGACGGGACACACGGCAAGGAAAGGGCGGGGGGGGAGGACAAGGAGGAACGGGGCAGGGCGCGGAGGACGGGAGAGAGGAAAGCGAAGGGCGGGGAGGCGCGCGAAAGGGGAGGCCGCGGGGGCAACAGAAGACGGAGGACAAAAGCAGAAGAAAGGAACCAAGCGGAAGGGGACGGAAAGGAGACGGAGGGGGAAGAGGGCGGGGGAAAGGAAACAACAAAAGAAGGGGGGGAAAGGGGAGGGAAAACGCGGGAGAAGAGGGACGAGAAGCGCGGCGGGCGGGGGGGGGGGAAAGCAGAACCCGAGGGGGAGGGGAGGCGCGGCGGGACGGGCAGCCCCCGGCGGGGGAGGAAAAGGAAAGCGACAAAGAAACGGGGCGGGGCAAAGGGGAGGGCAACGACAGAGAGAAAGCAACAGCGGGAGAGACCCCGAAGGGGAAAGGGAAGGAGCGGGAGGAACAGAGAACGCGAAGGGGAGCGACAACGCGAGGACGGGAAAAAGCGAAAAGGGAGGGAGCGGAAAGAAAAACAGGGGCGGAAAACGAGGAAAGGAGAGGCGCGGGGAACGAAGAGGGAGGGCGGAGGGAGCAGAAAGGGGGGGGAGGGGAGAGGGGGAGGGACGGGGGGGGGCCGGCAGGGGGACCCCGCGGGGAGGGCGGAGGGGGAGGCGAGGAAGAGAAGAGAGGAAGAGAGGAGAGAGAAGAGGAGCCCCCCCAAAAAAGGGGGAAGAAAGAAGGGGAACAGGGGCGCGCACCAGAGGGGACGGAAAGACGCAGAAGAGGGAAAGCGACAGACGCCGGGAAAGGGGAGGAAGGGGAGGGGGAGCGCCGGGGGCGGGGACCGAAGGGAAACGAGAGAGCAGGAAAACAGAGGAGGGGCGGGAGGAAGGAGACCAGAGGAGCGGAAAGGGAACGGGAAGAGAGAACAAGGGCGGGACCGGGAGAAAAGAAAAGGGACCGGAGGGAGAGGAGGAACGAGGAGGAAGCGAGGAGAAAACGGAGGAAGAACGAACGGAGGAGAGGAACCGGAGGGGGGCGGAGCCGCGCGAGCGGGGAAACGACAGGAAAGGACCGGGGAGCGGAACGGGGGGAAGCGAGGAGGGACCCCCGGCGGGGGGCGGGGGGCGGCCGGGGAAGAAAAGAAGAACGGAAGGAGGAAGAAAAAAAGGGGAACAAAACGACAGCCCCAAAGGAACGGGAGGAGGAAAGCGACGGAGGCGGCGGGCGGGGGAACGCGAAAGAGGAAAGGCGGCAGGGGGAAGGAAACAGGCACGGGGAGGGGAGAAAAAAGGGGCGGAGAACGAGGGGAAAAAAGAGAAGAAGAAGGCCGAACAGAAAAAGACGGCAGCGGGGCGCACCCACGGAACCAAAGGAAAAGGAGACCGAAGGGACCAAAGGGGGCACGGAAGACGGGGCGAGAAAGGGCGGCGAGAGCGCGGGGAGGACGAGCAAAGGCGGGAGCAGCGGCAGGAAGAGGCCAAAGCCAAGGGGGGGGGGGGCCGGGGACAGAGGACGGGAAAAAGGGCCGGGGGAGGCGGGGAGGAGGGAGAAAAAGGGAAGGGGAGGGAAAGAGAGAGAAGGGGAGGGAGGGGAACAAAGGGAAAAGAGGAGCCCCAAAAGGGGAAGGAAAGGGACGAACGAACGGGAGGAGAGGGGAACAAGGGAACGCAAAGGGCGGGGCGAGGGCGCCCGGCGGGGAAGAAAAGCAAGGAGAAACGGACGGGCGGGGCGGGGCGGGGCGGGGAGGGGCGGGGAGCGGGACACCCGGAAAGGGACGGGGGAAGAAAAAGGCCCGGGCAGGGGGGAAAGCGACAAGAAAGGGAAAGCAGGGCCGGGGGCGGGGGGCCGCCCCAAAGGGGACGGGGCGGCCCGCAAAGAGGGAAGGACCGGGGGGAAAAAGAAGGGAAACAAACGCCGGGGGCGGCCCGCGAAGAGGGACGAAGGGAAACAAAACGGGGAAGAAAGAACCCAAAGGCAAAAGGAAAGGACCAGGACGGAGGGGCAGGGGGCGGCCGGGAGAAGAAAAAAAACAAAGGGAGGGGAACGCGGGGCACCGACGCGAGGCCGAAGAAGAGCAGGAGAGACGGCGAAAGGGAGGAAAGCGAGGGAGCGAAAGGGCCAAGGCGAGGGAGGGGACGGCAGCAAAGGGGGAGCGACGGGGAAGAAGCAAGAAAAGAGGGGAAAGGGGAAGAGGGGAAAACCGCCCAAAGAAGCGGACGGGCGGGGGGAAACGCAGACGGCGCAAGCACGCAAAAACGGGAGGGAGGGCCCCCGACGGGGAACCGGAGGGGGAACCAACGAAAGGAGCCCAAAGGACAAGGGAAGGGGGCCGGGAGGGGGGGGCGAACAAGGGGAGCGGGAGGAGCGGAACAAGGGGGAGGAGACGCCGGAGGGAAACGACGGGAGAGAAAAGCCCCGGGGGAGGAAGAAAAAAAGGACGAGGAGGAAAGAGAGAGGAGGAAGACGAGGAAGAAAAAAAAGGAGAGAGCGGGACCACGGGGGAAGACGGCGGCGGGGAAGACGAAACGGGCGGGGGGGGGGCGGGCGCAGCCAGCCAAGCACGGAGACCGGCGGGAAGAAGGAGGGGGGAGGAGAGAAAGGGGCGAACGCAGGGGCGGCGGCGGCACGAAGGGCGGGGGAAACGAAGGCAGAAGCACGGAAGGGAAGGCAAGGCCGACAACGCCCAGGGCACGCAGCCAGAAACCAGGGACCGGAACAAGGAACAGGAAGAAGGGGAACCAACGGGGGGGGAGAAAGCAACACCAAAAAGCGGGGACCAGAAACGGGGGCAGGGACCAGGGAAGAAGGGGCGGCGGCCGGGGGAGGGGGAAAGCACGGAAAGGGGAGCACCAGCACCAGCGGCAAAGAGGGGGGGCGACAGGAGCACCAGGGAGAGCACAAAGGAGAGCAGCACCGAAAACACCAGCAACACCCAGCAGGGGGAAGGGGGGAAGGGCCAGGGGGGGAAACCGGGGAAGAAGAAGAGGAAACGGAAAAGCGCAGCAACACCAAAACGAGGGGCAAAGAACCAACCGGAGGGACCGAAAGGGGAAAGAAGGAAAACAGCGACGAAGACAGCAAGAGGAGCGGAGAAAGCAAGCGCGGGGAGGGACGGAAGGGGACGGAACGAGCAAGGGCAAACGGACGAAGCAGGAAACCAAGGAGAGCAAAAGCACCGGGGAAAGCAACAAAGGCCCAGAGACCACCAAGGGGACACCAACGGGGGAAAGCACCGGGAGCGGCGGGACCCCAAACAAAGAGGAGAGAGGGAGCCAGACGGGGGCGGGGGGGAGACAGCGGCGGGAAGAAGGGACAACCGGCGAAGGAAGAAGGAGCGAGACCAGGGGGGACCAGGAGGGAACGAAAGGCGGACCAGGGAACCAACCACCAAGGGCAAAGGAAGCACAAGGGAAAAGGAAGAAACCGGACCAACCGACGAAGACGAAACGGGCGGGACGAAGCCAGGCAGCAGCGGCAGCAAACCAAGGACGGGGGCGGGAGAGGACCAAGCGCGAGGGCAGAGCGGGAGCGCCGAAAAGAAAAAACAACGCAGCAGGACGGAAGAGGAGAGGGGGAAAAAGAGACGGGGGAAGCAGGGGGAGGAGAGAGGAGAAGAAAAAAGCAAAGGGGGGACGAAAAGAAAGGGAAAGGGGCCGGAGCGGAGCGACCCGGACGGGAAGAGCCGGGGGCAGGGGCGGAAAAAAAACGGGGGGGGGAAAGAAACGGGGGGCCCCGGCGGGGGGGCCCGGCGGGGGGCGGGGCCGCGGGCAAAAACAAAGGAAGAAAAAACCCGGAAAGGGACGGGGCGGCCCGCGAAGAGGGACGAAGGGAAACAAAACAAGGGAAGGGCGGGCGGGGAAAGAAAGAAACGCCCCGGCGGGGGGGGCCCGCCGGGAAAAAGGAGGCAAACGACGGGGGCGGCCCGGGGGGGCGGCCGGGGAAGAAAAAGGCCCCGGCGGGGAAGGCAAAAGAAGAGGGACGAAGGGAAACAAAAGGGAAGAAAAAGGCCCCAAAGGAACGGGAGGGGGAGGGCGGCCGGGGGAAGAAAGGACGACAACGGGGGGGCGGCCCCCGAAGGGGGAAAAAAAACGCGGAGAAACGACAACGGAAAAGGGGGAGAAAGGGGGAAAAAAGGGGGGGAAAACGGGAGAAAAAAGAGGCGAAAAGAGGAGGGAGGGAGGCGAGAGGGAGAGGCAGGGAGAGGGGGAAGGGAGCAGGGAGGGGAAGAGGGAGGAGAGGGAAAGAAAAGGGCAGAAAAAGGAAGCAAGGAAGCGGGCAGGGGGGGAACGGGGCCGCAGACAGACAGGGACAGGGGGAAAAAGGAGCAGCCAAGGGGGAGAGCGAGAGGGCAGGAAGGAACGACAACGCGGAGCGGAACGACCGCGGAGGGGCAGGGGGCGGCCGGGGGGGGGGCCCGGCGGGGGAGGGACCGACGGGAAAAAGAAGGGAAGGCCCGCGGGGGGGGCCCGGCGGGGGGGGCCCGGCGGCCCGCGGCGGGGGCCGGCCCCAAAGGGGACGGGGCGGCCCGGGGGGCGGCCGGGGGAAGAAAAAGGCCCCGGCGGGGAAGGCAAAAGAAGAGGGACGAAGGGAAACAAACGGGAAGAAAAAGGCCCCGGAGGGGAGGGGGGCGGGCGGGGGGCGGCGAGAAGAAGAAAGGACGGGGCGGCCCGGGGCCGGCCCCGAAGGGGACGGGGCGGCCGGGGGAAGAAACAAACGGGAAGAAAAAGGAGGGAAGGCCCGCGGCGAGGGAAGAAAAAGGCGGGGGGGCCCGGCGGGAAAAAGGAGGCAAAAAGAAGGGGCGGGGGCCCAAAGGGAAACAAAACAGGAACGACGGGGCGGCGGCGAGAAGAAAAAAAGAAAGAAAAAAACGACAACGAGAAGAGCGGGGGGGGGCCGGGGGAAGAAAAGAAGAAAAAAAACACGACAACAAGGGGAGAGGAGCGAGAGAGGGGAGGAAAGGCGCGGGCGAGAGAGGGGAGAGAGGAGAGAGGAGGGGCAAGACGAGAGAGAGAAGAACGGGGGGGAGGGGAGGGGGGGAAAAAAAAGGAGGAGGGGAGCGGGAGGGGAAAGCGACGAGGGGGAAGACGCGGACAGCCCCGCGGGAGAGGGACCAGAGGAGAGCCCCAGAGAGGACAGAAAGACAGGCCCGGGCGGGGCGGCCCCCGGCGGGGGGGGACCGGCGGGAAAACGAAGGGGGGGCGGCGAAAGGAAGAAACGCCCCGGGGGGGGGGAGGGGGGGGGCCCGGCGGCCCGCGGCGGGGGGGCCCGGCGGCCCGCGGCGAGGGAAGAAAAAGAAGGAAAACAAGGACGGCGGGGCGGCCCGCGAAGAGGGACGAAGGGAAACAAAAAGAAGGGGGAACGACAACCGAGGGCGGGGCAGAAAGCGGAGCAGAGCGCAGAGCGCGAGAAGAGCCCCCGGAGCAGGCGGAGAGCGGAACAGGAAAAGACGGGGAGGGGAGCAAAGGAGCGGCAAAAACGGGAGGCCGCGGAGGAGCGCCGGGAGGGAGGAAGGAGACGGCGGACGAAGGAAGACAACGAGCGGGAGAGAGCCGAAAGCAAGGGGAGGGGACGGGGGAACAGGACGGCCGCGGAAAGGGGAGAGCGGGCAGAGAGGGCGGGCGAGAGGAAAAAACACGGCCAGAGAGAAGCAAAAAGGAAGGGGCGGGCGACGGAACGGGACACGGGGGGCCAGAAGAAAACGAAGGAGACGAGGAAGAGAAGAGAACAAAGGAAGCAGAGGAAGGGGAAACGGGACAGGGGGAACCGGAAAGGACGGAAGGGCGAGAAAGCAAAGCGACGGAGCGAGAAGGCGGGCCCCCCGGCGGGGGACGCGAAGGCAAGAGAAGAGGCCGGGGACAGGGGGAAAAAAAGAAAACACGCGGAGAAAGGACGGAAAACCGAAAAAGGAGGACGGCAGGAGGCGAGCAGCAAGCCCGGAAAAAAACGGGAGGGGGGGACCGGCGGGGAGGGCCCGGCGGGGGACCAAAGGGAAGGCCCGCGGCGGGGGGGCCCGGCGGCCCGCGGCGAGGGAAGAAAAAGGAGGGAGAAAGCGAGGCGGGAGACAAAACGGGAAGAAAAAGGAGGCAAAAAGAAGGGGAAGGCAAAAGGGAAGAAAAAGGAGGGAAACGAAAAAGAAGGCGAGGAGCGCAAAGGGGAGGGAAGCGAGAGGGAGGAAGGGGCGGGCAGAAGAAGAAAAGAGGAAGAGGGAGGGGACGGGGGCGGGCGGAAGGGAAGGGGGAGAACACAGCAGAACGGCGGGGGGAAGGGCCAAGGAAAGGAGAAAGAGAGAGACGAGAAAAAGCGGGGAGGGGAGAGGGGGCGAAGGAGAGGGGGAGCGGGGGGCGAAGGAGGGAGAGGGACGACAGGAGGAGGGAGAGCAGCCCGAGAGGGGAGGGCAGGGGAGGAGCGGACCGCGAGGGACGGGAGAGAGAAAAGGGGAGGCACGACGGAGAAAAGAAAAAGGGGGGGCGGGACACGACAACGAGGGCAGCGAGAGAGGAAGACGCGAAGGGAGGCGGGAGGGGCGAGGCGGGCCCCGGCGGGGACCGGAGGGAAGGCCCGCGGAGAGGGAAACAAAACACGAAAAAAAACAAAGGGGAGGGCAAACGAACCGAAGGGGGAAGAAAAGGGAGGGGAGGAAAAGCAAAGGGAGGAGGAAAAACGGGGAGAACAGAAAGCAGAGCAAAGGGAGCGCGCCGGGGAGAGGGAGGGGCGAGCGGAACGAACGAAGGGAAGCGAAAAGCGACAGCGCCAAAGGAGAGCCAGGGGCCGGGCGGGGGACCAAACGGGGCGGCCCCGGCGCCGGCGGGGAGGGGACCGACGGGGCGGCCCGGGGCCGGCCCCGGCGGGGGCCGACGGGGGCGGCCCGGGGGGAGAAAGCAGAGCGGGAGAACGACGGGGCGGCCCGGGGGGCGGGGCCCCGGCGGGGGACCAAAGGAAGAAAAAGGCCCCGGCGGGGAAGGCAAAAAGAAGAGGGACGAAGGGAAACAAACGCCGGGGCGGCCCGGGGGGGCGGCCGGGGGGGGGGCGGCCAGAGGAAGAAAAGACAAGAAAAAGGCCCCGGCGGGGAAAGGCAAAAAGAAGAGGGACGGAGGGAAACAAAAAGAAGAGGGACGGACCGAGGGGAAAAAGAAGGGAAACGAAAAAGAAGGGAAAAAGAAGGCGAAGGGGCAGAGGGAGAGCGGAGGAAAGCGACGGACAGAGGGGAGGGGGGGAGCAAAGCAGAAAGCGAACGGGGGCGCGGGCGGAAAGCAGAAGAGGCGGAGGCACCACGAGGGCGGGGAGGGGCCGGAAAAGGGCCGAGGGACGGAGAAGAGAGGGGAGGGGCAAGAACGAGAAAAAAAGACACGACAACCAGGGGAGAGGAGCAGAAGAGAGAAGACCAGAAAGGAGGGACGCACGGGAAAGAACAGACAAGACAGACGGAGGGGAACGAGAAAAAGAAGAGGAGGGAAAACGAAGGGGAACGGGGGAGGGGAGGACGAGGACGACGGGGCAGGGAAAACAGGGAGGAGGGGAAAAAACAGGAGAAAGGAGGGCGAAGGGAAGGGGGCGGGGAAGGAGGCACCACAAAGAAAAGGAGAGCAGGGGAAACGGGGGGCCCGGGCGGGGCGGCGCCCGAAGGGGGAACAAAAAAGCAGCCGGAGGGGGAAGGGCGGCCAAGGAAGAAAGAACGACAACGGGGCGAGGGGAACGACAAAAGAGAGGGCCGGGGGAAGGGGGGAAGACGGGGAAAAACCCAAAAAGCCGGGGCAGAACGGGGAAGGGGCACGGAGCAAAAAAGGCAACACGGGGGGGAAGGAGGAGGAGAAGCAAAAAAGAAGGAGACAACGAAAGAAGGGGGAAAAAAGGAGAAAGAGGAAAAACGCCGAAAAAACGAGAAAGAAGGGAAGAAACAAAGCAACAGGCCAGCCGGACAAGGAACACCGGGAAAGAGGACAACGCAAAGCCCAGCACCACGGAGCGCAAGGAAAAAAGGAACGACGGAGGCGCAGGAGCGGGGGACAAAAAGGAGACAACGGAAAAAGGGCGGGGGCGACAGGACAAAGCGAGGGGAAGGGGCGCCGGGAGGAAAGGGAAGACGAGGAAGAACGGGACAGGAGAGCAAAGGCGAAGAGACGGAGAAGAAACGAAAAACGACGAAAAAAAGGGGAAAGAACACAACACGGGGAGGGCAAGGGCAGACGGGAGGGGGGGAAAAAAAGCGGGGGGCGGGGGCAAACAACAAGGGGGAAAGCGGGCGACAAAAGGGAAAAAGAAAGGAAAACAAAACCACCGAACGGAGCAGGGGGACAAACACGGGAGCGAAAGACGGAGAAAGAAAACCGACGCACCAAAAAAAGAGGGGAGCAAAGGCAGAAGAGAAAGCGGGGGACAAACAAAGGCGGGGACGGGGGCAAAAGCACAACAAGAGAAGCCGCGGGCAAGGAGCCAGGAGGGAAGAAGGCCGAAAGCGGGGCACGAACAGGGGCGGGGAAGAAAAGAAAGAAGAAAGCAGGGGGGGGAGGGGGGAGCCCAGGAGCGGGGGGGCGGGAGGACACCGAACAGGGGGAGAAGCGAGACACAAAAAGAAACGGAAGGAGGAGAAGAAGGGGGAGGACCGACACAGACGCCACAAACAAAACAAAGAGCGGACGGAAACGGGGGGACCGGCGGCGAACCAAAAGCCAGGGGGGGGGAGAAAGGGGAACAGCCGAAAAAAGCGGAGAAGAGCGCAGAGGGACCAGAGGCGCAGCAAGAGGGCACGGCGGGAAGAAGGAAAAAAACAGGGAAGAAGCGAGAGAACGGGAGGAAAGCGAAAGCACGGCGGGCGAAGACGAGAAAACAAACACGCCCCAAAGGGGACAAAAAGCAAGGGCCGGGAGGAAAAGAACCGGACCCCGAGCAAGGGAGGGCAGGCGAAGCAAAAAACAAGACGGGAGGAGAAAAGGAGGGGGAAACGGGGGGCGCCAAAAGACCAGGCGGGAAGCGACGGGGCGGGGCGGGGCCCCGACGGAGAACCAAAGGAAGAAAGGAAGGACCGGAAGGGGGACACAAAGGCCAAACCCAAGGAAAAGGAAAGGAGGGGAGCGACGGGACGGGCGGCAGAGACGGGCAAAGGCAGGAAAACAACGCAGCGCGGGAAGACGGGAAAAGCGAGCCGAGAGGGAAGCACAAGAAAGCCGCGCGAGGCAAAAACGGGGCGAAAGAAGAGGGGGAAGGGGAGGGAGAGGAAAAAAGCAGGAAAAGGAGGAACAAGGAAAAGGAGCAAAGGAAAGAAGGAGAGACAAAAAGGAGCGGCAAAAAAAAGGAACAAGGGGAGAAGCAGGGGAAGCGAAAAAAGGCCGGGCGGGAGGGGGAAAGGAAGGGAGGGGCCCCCAAAGGGGGAAAAGAAAAGAGGAGGGCAGGGCAAAAGAAAAAGGGGCCCAAACCGGCGAAAACGACGGAGGAGAAAACCGGAACCAGAAAGAAAGCAAAGGGGAGGCGGAAAGGAGGAGCGGAGAAGAAGAACAGGCCCCGGCGGGCGGACGACAGGGGCCAAAGGCAAAGGGCAGGGGAGCACGGCCCGAAGGGGAAGACGCGGACAGCCCCAAAAGGGAGGGACCAGAGGAGAGGGAGAAAGAAGGGGGAGAGGGAAGAAAGGGAAAGCGAAAAAAGCAAACGGCAAGACGAGGGGCGAAAAAGAGGGAAAGGAGGCAAAGACAAGGCGGAAAGAGAACAAAGGAAACAAAAGGAGGCCGGACGGCGGGGGGAGAAACAAAACACAGGAACACGAAAACAGCCGAGGGGAAAGGCGGGAGAAAAGAAAAAGCAGGGGGGAGGAAAGGAGGGGGAGGGAAGCACAAAGGAAGGGGGGAAAGACGGGAAAAAGGGGGCCAGCCGCGAAGGAGGAGGCACAGGGAAAAAAGGAAACGCAAACAACAGAAAAAAAGCCAGGAAAAGGAAAAGGAAAGGGAAGGAAAGCGAGAAGGGAGGCAGCGGGAGAAGGAGCACCGAAGAGAAAAGGAAAGACAAAACAAAAGCCGGGGGCAAAAAGGAAGGAGCAAGGACCAAAGCCAAGAGCAGGAAAGAGGAAGGGAAAAGGAGCAGCAAGGCGAGGGGAAACCGAGCAAAAGGGGACGAAGCGGGACGGCAAGGAGAGCAGAAAAAAGAAAGGGAACAACGCAGCGCAAAACACAGCAAAAGCGGGCGAGCCGCGGACGGGCGGCCCCCGGCGGGGGAAGAGAAAAGAAGGGGAACGGAGGACGGCCCCAAAGGGGAGCAAGGGAGGGAGGACCGGAAAAAGGGAGCGACAGGAAACGGAGGAGCAAAACAAGGGGAAAGGCGGGAGCGGGGGAGGGAAACACCAAAAAAGGGGGAAAAAGAAAAGAGGAGCGGGGGCGAGGCGAGGACAGGGACAAAAAAAACGGAAAGCGAAAAAACAAAGAGGAGAAACACGGCGGCAAAAAAAACGGACACGGGGGGGCCACGCCCAAGGGGGGACGAGAGAGAACAGGGGGAAAGGGAGAAACCAAAGAAAACGGAGGACCGGAAACACGGGGCGGCCCGGGGGGGCGGGGAGGGGCGGCCGCGGGAAGAAAAAAACCAAAGGACGAAACGAAGGCAAAAGAAGAGGGAAGCCAGGGCCAGAGGGAGGGAGCAGGGAACAAACACCAAGAGGAGGGCGGAAAGCAGCGAGAAGGGAGGAGACAAGAAAGGGGCCGGCGGGAAAAAAGCAGGAGGAGCGGGACCGCGGACGGGCCCCAAAGGGGGACGAGCAAAGAGACGCGGGAGAGGGAGAAAAAGGCGCGAGCGGGCCCCGCGGGGGAGCGGAGGAAAACAAGCGCGGACAACGGAGGCAGCAAGGGCAAGAGGGCCAAAAGGACGGGAAGGGCCCCCGGGGGGGAAGAACAGGAGGGGAACGCGGGGCAACGACAGGAGGGCAAAAAGGAAAGAGAAGAAAACAAAGGAGAGGCAAAAAAAGCAAAGAAGGGGGCGGCCCCCGGGGGGGAAGACAGAAAAAAAAAAGCGAAGGAGAGGAAGGGGAAAAAGCAAAAAAGGAAGAAGCCACCGCCGCCAACGGAAAAAGAGAAAGAGAAAGAGACGAGGGGAGAGAGGGGGGAGGGGGAGGGAGAAGGGGCAGGAACAAAGAACGAGGGGCAAAAGGGAGGGGCCGGGGACCAAAGAACACGAGGAAGGCAGCGAGAAAGAAAACAAAACAAACAAAAAAGGGGGGGCGAGAGCAAGGAGAGAGGGGGCAGGAAAGAAAACAAACAAGAAGGCGGGGACGGAGGAGAAGAAACGGGAGAAGGGAGGGGGGACGCAAAAAGGACGGAAGCAAAGCAAAAAGAAGAAAACGAAAGGGGGAGAAAAACAAGGGAGGACGAACGGGGAAAAAGAGGGGGAAGCAAAAACGGAAAGGCAGGGGAGAAAAAAAGAAGCAGGAAAGGAAGGCAAAAAACCCAAAAAGGAAAGGAGGGAACAAGGGAGACGAAGAAGGGAAGGGGGCCCCAAAGGGGAGAACAAAAAAGAGGAAAAGGGGGAAGACAACAGGGGGGGCGAACGGAAAGCGGAAAACAGGGGAAAGAAGACGGAGGGGCGAAAGAAACAACAGGAGAGGGGGAGGGGCAAGGGGGAAAACGGGGGGGCGGCCCGCGGCGAGGGAAGAAAGCCGGGAAGGGAAGAGAGGGACGGAGGAAGAAGGAGGAGGCGGCGGGGACAGGAGGGGCGGGAAGAGCACGGGGAAGGAGGAGGCAAGGACGGGGCGGGGGAAAGGCAGGGAGGGACGGGAGAAGCGGGCGAAGGGGAGAAGGCAGGAAGGGAGAAAAGAGCCGAGGCGCGGCAACCAGAGAGGCCAAAAGGACAAAACCAGACGAGGAGGGGAGCAAAGAGGCCGAGAAAGAAAGCACCAGGGGCGGCGGCGAAGGGAAAGGACGAGAGAGAAAAAGAAGGGCAGCGGCAAAGAGCAGCGGGGGGCGGAAGGCAAGCCGAGGAAAAGGAAGGGCGGGAGGGAAGACAAAAGCAAAAGAAAGGGGGACGGAGGGAGGGGGAAGGGAGGAAAAAGAGGAGGAAGCAAACAGGGCAAAAAACCGCAAAGGAGAGCCCCAGAGGGGACGGAAAAGCGCGGAAAAGAAAGCGGCCAAAGGAACGGAGCGGAGGGGGGGCGGGGCCCGGGCGGGGAACCAAAGGAAGAAACAAAGGCAAAAAGAAGGACGAAGGGCCGCCAGAGAGGCAAAACGGAAGAGCAGCAGGGCGAAAACGAGAGGGGAAAACAGGGAGGAGGAGGAAGAAGACACAACCACGAACAGGAAAAGAGAAAAGGAAGCAAACGAAAGGGAGGGAAAAAAAAGAGCAAGGCAGGGGGAAGGCGGGGAAAAAGAGGAGGGCAGGGGGAGGGGGAAGGAAGGGAGGGAGGGCAAGCAGCGGGAAGGACACGGGCGAGGGGGGGGAAAAACCAGCGGAAGGGACGACGACAGGGAGGGCGGAGGGGGGGGAGGAGAAGGGGCGGCGGAGCGGAGAACGAGGAGACCGGAAAAGGGAGAGAGGAGAGGGGGAAGGGAGGGGCGAAAAGGCACGGAGGAGGCCAAGGCAAGGGGGCGGAAGGGGAAGGCGAGGGGGCGCGGAGCAAGGGGAAGGGGAGGGAGGGGGAAAGCGCACGGCAAGACGGGAGCCGCGGGGCAGAACCAAACAGGACGGAGGAACAGGAGGAGGGGCCCGGGGGGAAGGACAAGGGCGCAGGAGGACACCGGCGAAGCCGGCAGGGAGGGGAGAGAGGACGAGAAACAAGAAGCCAGCCGGACAGGGAGGGAAGAGCGAGACAAGAAAAAGGAACGGGGGGGGGAGAGGGGGGCGGAGGGGGAGGAACGGCCGCGGAGGGGAGAAGGGAAAGGGGGCGGCGGGAGCAACAAGGAAAGCGGAACAAAAGAGGCGCAGGGAAAAGAGAGCAAAGGAGGGGGGCACGGGAGGGAGGGCAAAACAAACGAAACGAGCGAGGAAAAAGAAGGCGAGGCCGGAGACCGCGAACGGCGGCCCCCGGCAAGAAGGGGAGGAACAAAAAAACAACGAAAGCACACAGAGGGAGAAGCGGAGGGGGAACAAAGGGGAGCGAAAAAAGCAAGGAAGAGAGGGGGAGAGAGGGGGGCAGGGAAGCAAAAGGCAAAACGAGAAGCAGGAGGAAGGAAGGGAAAGAGAGGGGCAGGGAAGCAAGAGAGAACGGAGCAGGCGGGGCAGAGGCAGAAGGGGAGGAAGAAGGCAAACGGGGAGGGAGGGAGGGAGGACCAGCCACCGAAAGCGGGGGCGCAGAGGCCAGGAAGAAAAGAGAAGAGGAGCGGACAACAACCGAGAGGGACGGGAGGAGGGCAAAGGGAGGCAGGGAGGGGGAAGAAACAAAGGGCGAAAAAGAGAGGACGGGGGAAGACAAAAACAACAACAAAACAAGGGGGAACGGAGGAGAAGAGAGGAGGAAGCCAAGCAGGAGCAGGGGAAACGGAACGAAAAAGGAGGACAGAGAAGGCGCAACGGGAGGCGGGAGGAAAGCGCGGGGGGCGAGGGGGAGGAAAGGGCGAAGAGAGGGAGGGGAGGCAAGGGCAGGAAAGACGCCCGGGAGGGGGGAGGAGAAGAGAGGCAGGCGAGCGGGGAAAGAAGACGAAGGGGAAGAGCAGAGGCAGGCGGGGCGGCGGCCGAAGAGAAGGGGGCAGGGAAAGAAGAGGGGGCGGGAGGCAACGGGAGGAAGGGCAGGAAAAAAAGCAAGGAGGAGAGCAAGGAACACGGCAGGCGAGGACACAGGAGAAAAAACCGGGGAAAGGAGACGAGGCGGGAGCGAGCCCAACAAAGCGGGAGGGAACGGAGGAGGGGGAAAAGGACCAACACAAGCAACAAGGAAGGGAAGGGGAAGGGAAAAGCAGAAGGGAACGAGAAAAAAGAAAAGAAAAAAGCAAGCGGGGCGAAAGGAGCAGCGAGAACGAAAGCGCAGAAAAAGGCGCAGCAAGAAAGCGCGCAAACGACAAAAAAGCGAGCGCCACCGAGGACGGCGCCAGGGGCGGGAGGAGGAGGAAAAGAAGAAAAAAGAGGAAAACCAAAGAAAAGGGGGGAAGAAGGACCGGGGACGGGGGACCGGGGGAACAAGGAGCAACAAAACCACGGACCGCGGAGGCGGGGAGAGCGAAAGGAGCGCGAGGAGCAGAAGGAGCAGGAGCGAAGGGAGCAGCAAAAGGAGAGAGGAGGACAGAGGGACGGGGAGGAGGGAGAGGGGAAGAAGGAAGAAAGGAGGGGGGGAGGCGCCACAACAGAGAGGCCACACGGAGGAGAGCCAGCGGGACGGCGACCGGGGCGACGAGACGAAACAAGCGGGCGACCAAAGAGGAGGAAGAGCACGGGAGGAAAGGGGAAGACGAAGGAGGAAAGGAGGAAAGCGAGGAAACCAAGGACAAAGGGAACAAGAGAGGAGAAGAGAGGAAAGACAACGGGAAGAGAGAAGAACAGGGAAGCCAAAGGGAAAGAGCCAAAGAAAAACGGGCCAGACCCGAGGGAACAGAAGAAGCGGGGAACGGGAAGGGAAAAGAGGAGAACACCGGGGAGGCACAGCGGGGGCCCCGGCGGGGAACAAACGGGAAGGGGAGGCCGAGGGCGAAAGAGGAGGAAAAGGCCAGGGGAAAGGAGGCGGGAAGGGCGCAGGCAAAAAGGGGAAAACAACAAAAGACGAAAAAGACGAGGCAGAGAAAACAAAGCAGACCACAGGGGAACGGGGCGAAAACGGGACAACCGACAAAGCAAGGGAAAAAAAAGAAAGAGAAAGCAAAAGCCGAGGAGGAAGGGGGGAAAGGCCGGGGAAAGGAGGAGGGAAAGAAGCAAGAGAACCAAAAGAAAACGGAGGGGGGCAAGGGGAGGAGGGAAAGCGGAAAAGCAGAAAGGAGGGAAGGCGAGACACGGCAAAGAAGAAAGGAAGAGGACAAGGAAGGGGAAGGGGGGGGGGAAAAGAGGGCAAGGAGGAGGGGCGAAAAAGGGAGGCAAGGCAAGGAAAGGGCAAGCAAAAAAAGCAAGGCGCGGGCAAGCGGGGGCGGCCCCAAAGGGGAGCAACAGGCGGGGACCGCGGGGAAACAACACAGCACAGGGGGAGAAGAAAGGACAGCGACCGGGGGGCCCCCGGCGGGGGCCCAAGGCAAACAAACCGAAGGGGAAAAGAAAAGAGGGGAAAAGGCAAAAGGGGGGAGGGGCCGGAAGGAAAAGCGAGGGCGGCAGAGACGAGGGGAGGGCGGGAAGGGGAAAAGAAGGAGAAGGGAAAGAGGGCGACCGCGAGGAGGCGAGCAGGAGGCAGAAACGGGAGGAGAGAGAAAAAAGGAAGAGGACCAAAACGGGGAAGGGGACGGAGGGAAAGGGGGGGAAGAACCACCGGGGCCACCGGGGCGAGGGGAGGAAGACCAGCGAAACGGGGGGAAAAGGAGAAACGGGGGGGCGGGACAGCAGGGGGGCGGAGAAAAGGGGGCAAAGAAAAGCACAAAGACCGGGGAGGGAAAAACGACAAGAGCAGACCCAAGGACGGGCAAGCAAACAAGGAAAGAAGACGGGGAAGGAGGCCCAAAAGGGAGGAGAAGCGAAACAAGCGAAGAACAGGGGAAAACCAGGAGGGACGGCGCAGCAGGAGGAACGGAGGCAAAGAGGGAAGGGAACAACAGGGCCAAAGGAAACGGGAGGGCAAACAACGACGAACAGAAAGGGGGAGGAGCAAAAGCGAAGAGGAAAGCGGCAGGGGCAAGAGGGAACAAAGCAAGGGGGGAACGGGCAACGGGCGGAACAGAAGGCCGAAACAGGCGGGGGAAGGGAGAGGGAGGGGAGAGCGAGGGGAGGAAAAAGAAACAAAGGAGGGGAAGAAAAGCAAAAAAAGGAGGGAAGGGAGCACAACAAAAAAACAGCGCGGAGGGGGAGAGAGGGAGGAGAGGGGCCAGAGACGGAGCAAGAGGAGAACCCACGGCGGAGACGGGGGGAGGAAAGAAGGGCGACGGGAGGGGGGGGGCAAGGGGGAGAAAGGGGAGGCAGAAGAAAGAAGAGCCACGGGGAGGGGGGAAAGGAGGAGACAAACGGAGACGGAGCGGCACAAGAAGACGGAAGGAGGAGAGGGGGACAAGGAGAGGGAGGGAGGAGGGAGCCAAAGACAGAGGCCAAGGCGAAGGCGGCGCGAGCAAAGAAGAACGGAGCAGCGGCAGCAAAAACAGAAGGAAGGGCGGGGAAAGAAAGGAGAGGAACAAAGAGGGGGAAACGGGGGGAAGGAGGGACCGAGCGGGACAGGCCCGGAAGGAACGAAAACGAGGGGAGAGGGAAACGACAAGAAGGGAGAAGAGGAGAGGGGAACGAGAACAGGGACCGCGGACGCGGCGGCCCCCGGCGGGGCCCCGGCGGGAGGGGCGGCCGGGGAAGAAAAAGAAGGGGCCCGGGAGGGAAACGACGGGGGAGCAGCCCCAGAGGGGACGGAAAGACGGGAGCGGGAGGAGCGGGAGGGCCCCAAGGGGAACGGAACGACAGCCCCGCGGAAGAGGGGGAGGAGGGCAAGCCCGGCACGGGGCGGGGGGGCGGAAAAAACCCCCGGCGGGGGGAGGGCGGGAGGGCGGCCGGGGGAAGAAAACAGGAAAAAAACGCGGACAGCCCCGAAGGGGAGGGAGGCGGGGGGGAAAGAAAAGAAGAGGGCGGCCGGGGGAAGAAAAAACCAGAGAGGGACGAAACGCCGGAAGCGGGGGGGCGGAGACAACGACCACGACGGGGCCGGGGGGGAGGCAAAAAGAAGGGGAGGGGGGGCGGGCGGGGGGCGGCGGCCCGCGGCGGGGGCCGGCCCCGAAGGGGACGGGGCGGGGAGGGGCGGCCGCGGGAAGAAAAAAACCAAAGGAAGAAACAAACGGGAAGAAGAAGAAAGGACGGGGGCGGCCCGGGGGGAGAAAGCAGAGCGGGAGAACGACGGGGCGGCCCGGGGGGGCGGGGCCCCGGCGGGGGACCAAAGGAAGAAAAAGGCCCCGGCGGGGAAGGCAAAAAGAAGAGGGACGAAGGGAAACAAGAAAGGACAGGGGGAGCCCCGGCGGGGACGGAAGCCCCGGGGGGGGCCAGAGGCAAAAGACGGAAGGGGAGAAAGCGACGCGGAGGACACGAACACGAACACGGACACGAACGACGGGGCGGCCCGGGGGCCGGCCCCGGCGGGGGCCGACGGCAAACGACGGGGCGGCCCGCGAAGAGGGACGAAGGGAAACAAGACGGCGGGGGGCCGAGGGCAAACGCCCCGGCGGGGACGAAAACAGAAAAAACGGGGGGGGGGAGGGGCCGGGGGCAAAAAGAAGGGGAACCGAAAACAAAGGGGAAAGGGGCCCCGGCGGGGGGCGGGGGCCGCGGGAAGGGGGGACCGCCCCGGCGGGGGGGGCCCGGCGGCCCGCGGCGGGGGGGCCCGGCGGCCCGCGGCGAGGGAAGAAAAAGGAGGCAAACGGGAAGAAAAAGGCGGGGCCGAGGGGGCGGCCGGGGGAAGAAAAAAAAACAAAGGGGAAGGCAAAAAGAAGAGGGACGGACCGAGGGGAAAAAGAAGGGAAACGAAAAAGAAGGGAAACAAAACACGAACACGAACACGAACAACGGGCCCCGGGGGGAAACGAAAGCGACAAAAAAGGGACAGCGAGGGGAAACGACCGGAAGGAGGGGAGGGCCGGAAAGCAAGACGCGAAGACAAAAAGGAACAACGCGGGACAGAGAAAGGCGCGACCGAAGAGGAGGGGGACGAGGCAAAGAAAACAGGGGGCGGCGACGAGCACGGGGGAAGCAAAGAGCCGCAAGGCCAGGGGGACGGACCGCAAGGGGGGGACGGCGAAAGCAAGCCCAGAAAAAGGGGACCGGGGCGACCGGCCAGGGAGAGAGGAAGGAGGAGAAAAGGGGGAGCCGAGGGGACGGCAGGGGAGAAAGAGGGGAGAAGAAGACGGAGGAGGGAAAAAAAAGGGGGGAGAAGGGAAGAACAGGCCAGGGGGGAGGGGGAAAAACGCAGAAAAACCAAAAGCGGGGCGAGGAGGGGCCAAGAGAGACGGAGGGAGGAAAGGAAAGAAGGGGGAGGGAAAGGAGAAAGCCAGGACAAGGAGGACGCCAGAGCGCGAAGCGAAAAAAGGAAAGAGGGCGGGGGACCGCAAGCCGGGAGAAACAAGGGGGGAAAAAGGGGCGGGCGACCGGAAAGAGGGAGGGACAAAGGAAACAAGACAGGGGGAAACGAAAAGAAGGAGGAAGAACGGAGGGAGGGGGGACGCACGGGGGCCGAGCGGAGAAGGCAAACGACGCAGAAGCGGGAGAAGGGAGGGGCAACGCCGAGACGGGGCAGGGGGACGGAGAGAACGGGGCGGAGGAAGCGGGGGGGAAGAAAAAAGGCGGAAGAAAAAAAGGGAGGAGAGAAAAGAAACAGGAGGGCCCCGGCGCGGGGGGCCCGGCGGGGACCGGAGGGAAGGCCCGCGGCGAGGGAAGAAAAAGGAGGGGGGCCGGGGGAAGAAAAAAACGGGAAGAAAAAGGCCCCGGGGGGAGGCAAAAAGAAGGGGACGGGGGGGCGGCCCCCGACGGGGGACGAAAGAAAGGACAGGGGGGAACGAACGACGGGGGCGGCCCGCGAAGAGGGAGGACCGACGGGGCGGGAGGGCGGCCGGCGGAAGAAAACAGAAAAAACGGGGGGGGGAGGGGGCCGGCCCCGCGGGGGAAGGCAAAAAGGAGGGGAACGAAAAAGAAGGGCGGGGCCGACGGGGCGGCCCGCGAAGAGGGACGAAGGGAAACAAAAAGAAGGGGGGGCGCCGGGGGGCGCGGGCCCCGGCGGGGGCCGGCCCCAGAGGGGACGGCAAAAGAAAAAAACAACGGGGGGCGGGGGCGGCCGAAGGAAGAAAGAACGAAAAGCAGGGAAGAGGGCGGGGCCCCGGCGGGGAACCAAAGGAGGGGGCCCGGCGGCCCGCGGCGAGGGAAGAAAAAGGAGGGAAGGGGGGGGCCCGGGGGGAAAAAGGCCCCGGCGGGGGGGAAAACAAGGGAAGGGCGGGGGGCCCGGCGGCCCGCGGCGAGGGAAGAAAAAGGAAGGGCGGCGGCGGCCCGCGAAGAGGGACGAAGAAAAAAAGAAAGAAAAAAACGCCCCGGCGGGGGGGGGGCGGCCAAAGGCGAGGCCCCGAGGGGGAAAAGGAGCGGGGGGCGGGGAGCGGGACACCCCAAAGGGGACGGGGGCGGCCAAAGGAAGAAACAAAGCGACGGGGCCCCAGAGGGGAACAACCGGGGGAAGAAAAAGGCCCCGGCGGGGGGGAAAGCGACAAGAAAGAAACAAGAGGGGAGAAGAAAAAGAAGAAAAGCAGGGAGCGGGGGGCGGGGGGCGGGGGGGGGGAGGGCGGGGGGCGGCGGCCCGCGGCGAGGGAAGAAGAAGAAAGGACGGGGCGGCCCGCGAAGAGGGACGAAGGGAAACAAGAAAGGACAGAAAGCGACGCGGGAGAAAAAAAAACAAGGGAAGGAAAAAAACGAAGGGGGGGGAAGGAAAGGGAAAGAAAAAGAAGAAAAGGGAGGGCGGCCAAAGGAAGAAACGGAGGCAAACGACGGGCGGGGCGGGGAGGGCGGGGAGCGGGACACCCCGAAGGGGACGGGGGCGGCCGGGGGAAGAAACAAAGCGACAGAGCCGCGGGGGGGGGCGGCCGGAGGAAGAAAAGAAAAGAAAAAAACCAAAGGAAGAAACAACGAAGGAGAACGAAACGACAGCCCCGCGGGGGAGGGGGAGGAGGGGCGGCCCCGCGGGGGAGGGAGGGGCCGAAAGGGAACGGGCGGGGGCGGCCAAAGGAAGAAAAGAACGAAGGGGAACAAGAAACGAGGGGCGGGCCCCGAAGGGAAGAGAAAACGACGGCCCGGCAGGGGGGAAGACGAGGACGGAAGGGCGAGGGGGGAGAGAGCCAGAGGCGGGGAAGGGGGGAGGAAGGACGGGGGCAGGCGCAGGAGGAAGCGAACCGACAGGGACGGCGGAGAAGGCCGCGGGCCGAGCCAGGGAACGAGGAACCCGGGGAGGACGGGGGAGGAGGGAAAGGAACGGGACAAGGGAGGCCGGGGAGGGAACAGGGCGGAGGAGGGGGGAGCGGAAGAGAGGGAGGAGCCAGGACCGGCGGAGAGAGGGGAAACAACCAGAGCGCCGAGCGCGGGCGCAGGAAGGGGACGGAAGGGAGGGAACAAGCACCGGAAAGCAAGAGAAAAGAGGAACGGGCAGAGGGAACGCCACGGAGGGGCGGCGGAAGGCGGGCGGGCGAAGAGGGAAGCGAGAAGGGGGGGGCCCCAAAGGGGACGGAAAGGAAGGGGGGACAGGGAACCGAAGGGGAGGAGAAGGAAAGGGAGGGACGGGGAAGAGAACAGAGGGGAGAGAGAGCAAAAGGGACAGAAGAGGAGAGAGGGGGGCCCCGGCGGGGGCCGGCCCCAAAGGGGACGGGGGCGGGAGGGGCGGCCGCGGGAAGAAAAAAACCGAAGGAAGCCCGAAGGGGGGCGCCGGGGGGGGGGGCGGGAGGGGCGGCCGCCGGAAGAAAAAAACCAAAGGCGAGGCCCCGAGGGGGAAAAGGAGCGGGGGGCGGGGAGCGGGGGGCGGGGCCCCGGCGGGGGACCAAAGGAAGAAAAAGCCGGGGGGGCCCGGCGGCCCGCGGCGAGGGAAGAAAAAGGAGGCAAAAAGAAGGGGAGGAAAGCGACGGGGCCCCAGAGGGGAACAACCGGGGGAAGAAAAAGGCCCCGGCGGGGGGAAAGCGACAAGAAAGGAAAAGCAGGGACGGGGGCGGCCAAAGGAGGGGGCCCGGCGGCCCGCGGCGAGGGAAGAAAAAGGAGGCAAACGGGAAGAAAAAGGAAGGGCGGCGGCGGCCCGCGAAGAGGGACGAAGAAAAAAAGAAAGAAAAAAACGCCCCGGCGGGGGGGGGCGGCCAAAGGAAGAAAGAAACAAGAGGGGAGGGGGGGCGGCCAGAGGAAGAAAAGACAAGAAAAAGAAGAAAAGCAGGGAGAGGGGGGCGGGAAAAAAACAAAGGGGGGGAAGAAAGAACCCCGAAGGGGCGAAAGAACGACGACGGGGCCGGGGGGGACGAAAAGAAGGCGGGCGGGGGGGGCGGCCAAAGGAAGAAAAGAACGGAAGGCGGGGAGGGCCGGAGGAAGCAGGGAGGGGGGAGAAAAGAAAAAGAGCGGGAAAAACGACACAAGGGACAAACGGGCGGGGCCGCGGCGAGCGCAGCAGGGCGCAGAGAGAAGAGGCACAGCAGGCACGGAACGGAAAAGGAAAAGAAGAGGAAGGGCAGAAAGGCGGCGGGGGCACAAAGAGAAAGCGGAGCGAGGACGGGACGGGGGAAGGGAAGGGGAGGAGGGGGAAAGAAGGCAGAAAGGCACGAGAAGGGAAGCCGGAACGACGGACAGCCGAAGGGACACGGGCAAGCCACAGACGGCGAAAAGCACGGGGGGGGGACGACGGGGGCGGGAGGAAGAACGGAAGGCGGGCAGAGGGGGGGAGGGCGGGACGGAAGAAAGGAGAGCCAGCACCGCGAAAACCGGGAGACAGGCGGAAAAGGGGGAGGGCGGGACGAGAGACAGGACCACGGGGAACGCGAGGCAGAGGAAGGAACGAAGAAAGGGGAGAAGAAGGGCGGGAGGGACAGGGGCAGGGAGGCGAGGGAGAGGAGCGGGAGGAGGAGCAGGGGCGACGAACGGCCGGAGCGGGGAAAGGAGCGGAAGAGGGAAGGGACGAGAGAGAGCGGAAGAGAGACGAGAAAAAGAGGGGAGGGAGGGGGGCGAGGGACCGCGGACGGGAGGGCGGGGGGGAGGGCGGCCGGGGGGGGGGGCCCGGCGGGGAGGGGCCCCAAAGGGGAAAGGAGGAACAAGCGGAGGAAAGCGCAGAGAGGGAGGGGGGGGGGGGGCCCCAAAGGAACAGGAGGGCCCCGGCGGGGGCGGGCCCCGGGGGGGGGAGAAAGCGACGCGGGAGGGAAGGGCGGGGGCCCGGCGGCCCGCGGCGAGGGAAGAAAAAGGAAGGGCGGCGGCGGCCCGCGAAGAGGGACGAAGAAAAAAAGAAAGAAAAAAACGGAGGCAAAAGAAGAGGGACGGACCGGGGGGAAAAAGAAGAGGGAAGGACCGACGGGGCGGGGCGGGCGGGGCCCCGGCGGGGAACCAAAGGAAGAAACGGGGGGCGGGGCCCGACGGGAAACCAAAGGAGAACCCCCGGCGGGAGGCCGGCGGGGGGGGCGGCCAGAGGAAGAAAAGAAAAGAAAAAGGCCCCGGGGGGGAAGGCAAAAAGGAGGGGAACGAAAAAGAAGGGAAACCAAAAACAAAGGAAGAAAGAAAGGAAGGAAAAGAAAGGACCACGACGGAGGGGCGGGGGGGGGGGCGGAAAAAACGGGGGGGCGGCCAAAGGAGGGCCGGGGGCAAGACGGCAGAAGAAAAAAACGAAGAAAAGGAGGCAAACGAACAAAAACACGGGGGGCGGCCAAAGGAAGAAAAGAACAAAAAACAAAGGGAAACGACAACAGAGGGCCGGGCGGGAGAGCGGGGGGGGACGGGGGAAAACGACGAGGGCCGGCCACGGAGGAGAAAAGAAGGGACAAAAAACAAGGGGGGAGAAAGAAGGGAGGCAAGAAGCAAGGAAGGGAGGGGGAGGGGGGAAGAAACGAGGCACAAGACAAAGGGGGACGCAACGGGGGAGGGGCGGCCAAAGGAAGAAAGGACAGGGAGGGCCGGGGGGAAAGGACAACGACAGAGGAAAGAGGAAAAAAGAACAAAGAGGCGGGAGGGGCGGGAGAAAAAACGAAACAAAAAACGGGGAAACGGGGGGGGGGGGAAAAAGGAAAACGAAAGGAGGACGCGGCGGGGGGACGACAAGAGCAAAACAAGAACGCAAGAGGGGGGGAAGAAAGGACACGACAAGGACAAGACGGGGAGCCGGGGCGGGAGGGGGGGAGAACGAAAAGCAAGGGACGCAGGGGACAGGGGAAAACGACGGCGAGGAAGAAAAAAGAAAAACCGGGGAAACAGGGGAAGGGGAAAAAGGCGACCCACAAAGGGAAGAAAGCAACAAGAAGAAAAAGCAAAGCGAGGGAGCAGGGCCGGGCGGGAAGGAAAAGGAGGGGAAGGAACGACAACAGGAGGGGACGACGGGCGGGGGGCAGGGGCGGCCGGCGGGGGGGGACCGGCGGGAAAAAGAAGGCAAACGCCCCGGGGGGGGGGGCCCCGGCGGGGAGGGCCCCGACGGGGGCCGGCCCCAAAGGGGACGGGGGCGGGAGGGGCGGCCGCGGGAAGAAAAAAACCGAAGGAAGCCCGAAGGGGGGGCGCCGGGGGGGCCCGGAGGGAAAAGAAAAACAGGGGCGGCCGGGGGGCCCCGCAGGGGAAAAGAAAAGAAAAGAAAAGGAGGGAAGGCCCGCGGCGAGGGAAGAAAAAGGAGGCAAAAAGAAGGGGAAGGCAAAAGGGAAGAAAAAGGAGGGCGGCCGGGGGGGGGGCGGGGAGGGGCGGCCGCGGGAAGAAAAAAACCAGAGGCGAGGGAGCGGGGGGCGGCCAAAGGAAGAAAAAGGCCCCGGCGGGGGGGAAAGCGACAAGAAAAGAAAAGAAAAAAACGACGGAAGGGGGGACGGCGGGGGAGGGACCGACGGGGGCGGCCCGGGGGCCGGCCCCGGCGGGGAAAGGCAAAAAGAAGAGGGACGAAGGGAAACAAAACACGAACACGAACGACGGGGGCGGCCCGCGAAGAGGGACGAAGGGAAACAAAAAGAAGGGGGGGCGCCGGGGGGCGCGGGGGGAAAAGGAGGCAAACAAACCGAAAGGGGAAGGAGGGACCGGGAAAAAGGACCAAGGGACGGAGAACGGCGGAGAGGGGGGGACACGGGAAAAGGGAAAAGGAGAGGCAGGACGAAACAAGGCGGGGGAAACAGACCGGGACGGAAAGGGAGGGAGGCGAACCCGCGGGGACCGCAAAGCCACGCCAAGGGGCAAAAGGGGGGCAAGAACCACGCGGCCACCGGGCCGGGAAAGAAGAGAAACGAGAGAGAACAGAAACGAGGGGAAAAGCAAGCGGCGACACAAGAAGGAGCAGAAAAAAAGCAAAGGGACGGAGCGGGACAACGAGAGGCAGAGACCGCGCACGAGGAGCGGCGAGGGGGGAGCGGCGGGGGCCAAAGGCAAAAGGGGCCCCGGCGGGGCGGCCCCCGGCGGGGAGGGGCGGGCAAAGGAAGAAAAAAAAGGGGGCCGCCGGGGCGGCGGGGCGGCCAAAGGGGGGGAAGGGCGGGAAAAAACGGCGGGGCGGCCAGAGGAAGAGAAGAACAGAGCGGGGGGGGAAGAAAGAACGGGGCGGGAGCCCGGCGGGGCGGCGGGGCGGGGAGGGCGGCCGCGGGAAGAAAAAAACGAAAAGAGGGCCGGCCCCGGGGGGGGGGGCGGCCAAAGGAAGAAACAGAGGCAAAAGACGGGGGCGGCCCGCGAAGAGGGACGAAGGGAAACAAGACGGGGAAGAAAACAGGCCCGGCGGGGCGGCGGGGCGGGGAGGGCGGCCGCGGGAAGAAAAAAACGAAAAGAGGGCCGGCCCCGGGGGGGGGGGCGGCCAAAGGAAGAAACAGAGGCAAAAGACGGGGGCGGCCCGCGAAGAGGGACGAAGGGAAACAAGACGGGGGGCCCCGCAGGGGAAAAGAAAACAGGCCCGGCGGGAGACCGAAGGGGAACGAGACCAAAGGAGAACCCCCGGCGGGGGACCAAAGGGAAAAAGAAGGGAAACAAAAAGAAGGGGAACGACGGGGCCGGGGGGGCCGGGGCGGCCCGGGGGCCGACGGGGCGGCCCGCGGCGAGGGAAGAAAAAGGAGGCAAACGGGAAGAAAAAGGAGGGAGGGGAGGGGGGACGAAGGAAAACAAGGACGGCCCCAAAGGGGAGGGAAGGGCGGAGGGCCCGGCGGCCCGCGGCGAGGGAAGAAAAAGGAAGGCGGCGGCGGCCCGCGAAGAGGGACGAAGAAAAAAAGAAAGAAAAAAAGGCCCCGGCGGGGGGCCGCCCCAAAGGGGACGGGGCGGCCCGCGAAGAGGGACGGACCGGGGGAAAAAGAAGGGAAAAAAACGCGGAGGGGGGGAAGGAAAGGGGGGGGAAAAAAACAAAGGGGGGGGAAGAAAAAAAACGAAAACAGAAAAAACGGGGGGGGGAGGGGGCCGGCCCCGCGGGGGAAGGCAAAAAGAAGGGAAACAAACGACAAGCGGAGCGGAACGGGGACCGGCAGGGGCCCAGACGCGAACGGGACGAGGGAGGGAAGGCGAAGGGAAAAAGAAGAGGAGGAACAGCGGCGAAGACAGAGGGCGCACAAAAGAAGGCGGAAGGGAACAAGGAGGAGGGGGGGAAAAAAACACGCCCGGGAGGAAGGGAACCCACGACAGCAGGGGGGGAAACCGGCGGGCGACCGACGGAACGAAGGACGGGCGGGAGGGAGGAGGAGCGGAGAAGAAGAACAGGCGAGAAGGGAAGGGCAAGGGAAGGAAGGGGGGAAAAGGGGAAGGAACAGGAGAGGGCAGGGAGCGGGAAGAGAGGGACGAGGAAGAAGAGGAACGACAAGGAGAACGAGAAAAAAAAGCCACGACAACGAGGGGAGAGGAGGGAGAGAGGCAGAGGGGGAGGGGGGGCGGGCGGGGGGCGGCGGCCCGCGGCGAGGGAAGAAGAAGAAAGGACGGGGCGGCCCGCGAAGAGGGACGAAGGGAAAGAAGAAAGGACAGAAAGCGGAGCGGAGGGCCAGGGGGGGCCCGGCGGGGACCAAAGGGAAGGCCCGCGGCGAGGGAAGAAAAAGGAGGGAAGGGGGGGGGCCCGGGGGGAAAAAGCCCCGGCGGGGGCCGACGGGGCGGCCGGGGGAAGAAACAAACGACGGGGCGGCCCGCGAAGAGGGACGAAGGGAAACAAAAAGAAGGGGGAACGACAGGCGGGAAAGGCGGGGAAAGAGGAAACCCAAAAAGGCGGCACCCAGAGGGGAACGGGGGAAGAGAGGAGGGGCAAGCCACGGCCGGACCGCGGGCGAGGCCGCCGGAAGGAGGAGGAGAACAAAGAAGAAAGAGAAAAGCGAGGAGAGGAGGAGGGGAGAAGAGAGAAGGGACAAGAAAGAGAAAGGGGCGGGGGCGAGGGGAAAAGCGGACGAGCGGAGGGGAACCGAGAACCGGCGGGGACAAAACCGAGACGCGACCGAGGGAGGGAAGCAAGCAGGGAGGAAAAGAGGGAGGGAGAAGAGAGAAGAAAGAGAGAGGGGCGGGGAAAAAGGGCAAGGGGGCCGGGGAGGGAAACGACGGCCCCGGGGGGGGGAACGGGGGGGAAAAAACGGGGGGGGGCGGCCGGGGGAAGAAAAGAAGAGGGCGGGAAAAAAACGGGGGGGCGGCCAGAGGAAGAAAGAACGAAAGAACGAAAGGAAAAGAAAGAACCCAACGAAACAAAGACAGCCCCGGCGGGGAGGGAAGCGGGGGGGAACAAAAAACGCGGAACAAAAAACAGGAGGAGGAGGGAAGGAGCGGGACGAGGAAGAGCCGGGGCCGGGCGGCCCCCGGCGGGGGGGGACCGCCGGGAAAAAGAAGGCAAAGAGGGCCGGGCGGCCCGCGGCGGGGGCCGGAGGGAAACGGGAAGAAAAAGGGGGGGGGCCCGGCGGGGGACCGGAGGGAAGGCCCGCGGCGGGGGCCGGAGGGAAACGGGAAGAAAAAGGCGGGGGGGCCCGGCGGGGACCAAAGGGAAGGCCCGCGGCGAGGGAAGAAAAAGGCCCGGGGGGGAGGCAAAAAGAAGGGGACGGGGGGCGGGCGGGGGGCGGCGGCCCGCGGCGAGGGAAGAAGAAGAAAGGACGGGGCGGCCCGCGAAGAGGGACGAAGGGAAAGAAGAAAGGACAGCCCCGGGGGGGACAGAAGGGGGGACGGAGGAAAACACGAACACGAACGACGGGGCGGCCCGGGGGCCGACGGGGGCGGCCCGCGAAGAGGGACGAAGGGAAACAAAAGGGAAGAAAAAGGCCCCAAAGGAACAGGAGGGCCCCGGCGGGGGGGACGGCGGGGACCGAAGGGAAACAAAACACGAACACGAACGACGGGGGCGGCCCGGGGCCGGCCCCGGCGGGGGCCGACGGGGCGGCCCGGGGGGGCGGCCGGGGGGGGGGGCGGCCGGAGGAAGAAAAGACAAGAAAAAGGCCCCGGCGGGGAAGGCAAAAAGAAGAGGGACGAAGGGAAACAAAAAGAAGAGGGACGGACCGCCGGGAAAAAGAAGGGCGGGGGCCGACGGGGCGGCCCGCGAAGAGGGACGAAGGGAAACAAAAAGAAGGGGGGCGCCGGGGAGAAAAGGAGGGAGAAAGAAAAGGAAGGGCGGCCGGCGGAAGAAAGGACCACGACGGAGGGGGGGGGCAGGAGGGCAGGGGCGGCCAAAGGGGGCCGGGGGGCGGGAAAAAACGCGCCGCGGGGGGGAAGAAAGAACCAGAACGGAGCGGGGGGGAAAGAAAAAAAAAGAAGGCGGGCGGGCGGGGCCCCGGCGGGGAACCAAAAGAAGAAACAACAAAAGCACAGCAGAGAGGGAGGGGAAGACAGCGAGGGACGAGGGGGGAAAAAACGAGGAAAAGA
Source organism: Yamagishiella unicocca (assembly GCA_003116995.1). NCBI lineage: Eukaryota > Viridiplantae > Chlorophyta > Chlorophyceae > Chlamydomonadales > Volvocaceae > Yamagishiella > Yamagishiella unicocca. Next base: position 67,322 of record BDSL01000166.1, on the reverse strand, counting down.
GCGAGAGGCGAGGGGGGAAAAAAAACGGGAAGAGGGAAGAAAAAGAGGAAGGCGGAGGGGGGGAGCGAGGCCAGAGGGGGGACGAGCACGGGGGCGAAGAAACGGGGGGGGACGAGCAGGAGAAGCCCAAACGGACGAGGCAGGGCAAGAAGGGCAGGCAGGACGGCAGGAGGAGCAAGGGCAGCAGCGAAACCAGAAGAAAGAGGGCCAGGGCGGGGAAAGAAAAAGCACGAGCGAAAGCACGGAAGAGGGGAGGACGGGGGCGAGAGGGGGAGAAAGAAGAAAGGGCGGCAACAGCGAAACGGAGGGGCAGAAGGGCGGGACGAGCAAGCCAAAGGGCAGAGGCGGGACCAGGGAAGCCACCCGCAGGCGGGGGAGCAGGGGAGGACAACCGGCGGAACAGAACGGGCACCAAGAGGACCACCGGCGAAGGCGAAGGAGGCAGCGGACGCGGCGACGCCGAAAGCGAAAGGGAAAGAACCGGCGGGAAGAAAGGGGAAAGCAGCAGGAACAGGAAGACCAGGACCAACAGAGCCACCAAAAGAAGGGAGGAGCAGAAAGACGGGGGAGAGGCGGCGGCGGGGAGAACACGGGCAGGGGGGGACGAGAGAAAGCACGACCGGAGGGAGCGGGCCCCGGGGGGGAAAGGAAAGGGCCGGCAGGAGGAAGGAACCGGGAGCGAAAGAAGGAGAAGCGGGGAAAGAAGGGCGCGGGGGGAAGCCGCGGCGAAGAGGAGCGGGACCGAAACGGGCGGGAAGAGAGGGACGGGGGAAACGACGGGGACCGAAAGCGGGGCAGAAGAAGCGAACAGGGGGCGGGGGCGGGAAGGGGCGAGGAAAGGCGGGGGGGAGAAAGGAGCCAGGAGGGGGAGGAAAAGGGGAGGGGAGGAACAGAACGGGGGGAGGACAGAGAAAAGGGCAGCAAAAGGACCGGGGGGGAGGGGACGAAGGGGGAAAGGGGCGAAGGGAGAAGGGGGAGGGGCAAAAGGAGCGAAGAAGCGAAACGGCGAAGAGACAGCGAAAGGAGAGGGGAACCAGGGGGAGCAGGGGAGAGAGGGGGAAGAGGGGGAAACCAGGAAGGAGGGGGGCAGGGCGGCGGGAGGGGAGAGGGACACCGGAGGGAAAGGGGCGGAGCCGGGGGAAAAAGCGGGGAGAAGAGAGCGGCGAAAGAAGAGAAAGACGGGGCAGCGGAAGAAGCAAAAAAGGGGGCAGGCCAAGGAAGCCAGGCGGGGGGAGGGGGGCAGAGGAGAGGGGGCGAACAGAGGAGGAGCGGCAAGACCAAAAGCGGGAGCAGAGGGGAAGAAAGCGGCAACAGAGGGCGGGCGCACGGGCGGCGCCACCAGAAAGAGGGCGGGGGGAAAGGAGCGGACCCGGGCGGGGGGGGGGGGACGGGGAAAGAAGCCACGGGGGCCAGGGCGGGGGGGCGAAGGCGGGCGAGCGAGCGGCCAGGGGAAGAGGAAGAAGGAACCCACAAAGGGGGGACAAAGGGCAGCAGCGAAAGAGGGCAGGAAAAACACCAGACGACGACGGAAAAGAAAAGGAGAAAGAGCAGGCCAGGGGGCGGGGAAGGCGGCACCCCAACAAGAAAGAAGGCGAGGAACGCCAAGAGGCAGAAAAAGGGGAAGGGAGAAAAGAAACGGGGCGGGGGCAACCCAGGCGGCGGAACAAGGAAGGGGCAGGGGAACGAGACCGGGACGAGAGGACAGGCCACCGGCGGGAGGGCGGGAGGGGAGGCGGCCGGGGGAAGAAAACAAAGGGAGGGCGGGGAAGGGCGGGCCCGGCGGGCGGGGCGGGGGGCGGCGAAAGGAAGAAAACAAGAAAGGGGAAGAAAAGAGGAAAAAACGGGGGGGGGGGCGAAAAGAAGAAAAGAACGGAGCGGGGGGAGGGGGGCGGCCAAAGGAAGAACGAACGAAAAAAACGCCGGAGGGGGGGAAGGGCGGGGGGGGGGGCGGAAAAAAACGCGCCGGGAGGGGCGGGAAAAAAACCAAAGGGGGCCAGCGGGGGGGGGGGAAACGCGGACAGCCCCGAAGGGGAGGGAGGGGGGGAGGGCGGAAAAAAAGGGGGGGGCGGCCAAAGGGGGGCGGGAAGGGAGGGGAAAAACGCGGAGGGGGAAAAGAAAAGAGGAAGAAAAGGGGGCCGGCAGGAAAAAGAAAAGGAAGGGGGGGGGGCCCGGCGGGGGACCGGAGGGAAGGCCCGCGGCGGGGGGGGGGGCGGGAGGGCGGGGAGCGGGGGGCGGGGCCCCGGCGGGGGACCAAAGGAAGAAAGAAACAAAACACGAAAAAAAACAAAAGAAGAACGAACCACGACGGGGCCGGGGGGACGAAAAGAAGGGGGACGGGCGGGAGACAAAGGCGAGCGGAAAACACGCAGAGGAGCAGCAAGACAGGCCCCCCACACGAAGGCGCAGAAAGGGGGGGGGGGGAAAACAGCGGCAGGAGCAAGAGGGCAACAGGGGGAGAGACCGCCAAAAAAGAAACAGCACCGAGGAAAACGAAGGAAGGGAGCGGGGGGACCGCGAGGGAAGAAAGAGGAGGGGCACGAGAGAGGACGAAGGAAAACGGGACGGGAAAAGGGAAGGAGAGGCCGGCGGCCGGACGCGAACCGGCACGCCGGGCAGCACGGGGGCCGAAAACCAGGAGGGCGACCAAGGCCAGCACAAAGGCGAGGGGGGAGGGGAGAAAAGAGAGAGACCAGAGGGGGGAGGGGGGCGAGGAAGGGACGCGGGGGGAAGGGAGGAGGGCGCGAGGAGGGGGCGGGGCAAAAGCCAGCAGACAGGGACGGGCAAGGAACCGACAGCGCCAAAGGAGAGGGGGGGCCAGCGGGGGGAGCAAACGAAGGGGGAGGGGGGGAAAACAAGGGGAAGGGACAAAGACGGAAGAGCGGAACGGAGGGAAGGGAGAACGGGAGGAGCGAGAGAGAAGGAACGACAACGAGAACGAGAAAAAAAAGACACAAGAAAAAAAGGGGGGAGCGAGAGAGGAGGAGGAGGGAGCGGGAGGGCCCCAAGGGGAACGAGCGAAGAGACGCGGGAGAGGGAGAGAAAAAGCAGGGGAGAGAGGAAGGAGGGCGGGGGGGAGCGAAAGAGGGGGGCGGCACGGAGGAAGACAAGCGCCCCCGAAAAAAAGACCCGCAAGGGCAGGCGAAGGGGGACGAAGCGAGCCCCAACAGGGAGAGAGGAGGAAGCAAACGAAAACCCGGGGAGGGGGGCGCGGAAAGGGGAGAGAGGGACGCGAGAGGAGAGAGGACCAGAAAGACCGGGGGGCGAAGCAGGAAGAAGGGCAGAAGCAGGAAAACCGCGGGGAAAAGGGGAAGACAAAAGGAGGGAAACGAGAGAAACGGGGGAAAGGGGAGGGACCGACACCAACACCACCACGGAAGAAGGCAACAACGAAACGACCAACGCCAGGAAGGGCGGCAGGAACACCGGGACAAGGGGACAGCCCAGGAACCAACGGGGGCCCAAGGGAAAGAAGAACCAGGGACACCAAAAGAGACGGGACAAACAGCCAGAAGGACGCCGGGACCCAGGGGAACGCACGGGGGCGGGGAAAACCACCAGGGAAAGAAACACGGAAAACGGGGAAAAGCAGCAGAAGAACCAGCAGACGAGCAGACCAACGGGGAAGGGAACGAAGGAACCAACCAAAAGGAACAGCGGGCAGAAGAGAGGGAACAGAAGCAAAAGCGGCGGCGACAGGAGGACGAGAAGAGAACGGCAGAGCAAAGCCAGGAGCGACGGGAACGAAGAAACAAGGAAACGGGAGACCACCGAGACAAGAGAAAAGAGGAACAGGGGGCGGAACAGAGGGACGGGAAAGAGCAGCAGCAAGGGCGGGAAGGGCGAGACGCGCGGCAAACCAAGCGGAGACGGACGCAGAGAAAGGGGGAGAAGAGGGGGACAGGACCAGGAAGCGCGCCGAACGAGGGAACAGCGAACCCGGGGGGGCGAAACACAAGGGAGGCAGGGCGGAAAGAGAAAGAGGGACAGAAGGGACAGCGGGAGGGGGGAGGGCGGGCGGGGCGGGGAAGGGAAGGAAAAAAACACGGAGGGGGGGAAGGAAAGGAAAAGAAAAAAACGAAACAGGGGCGGCCAAAGGGGGGGCCCGGCGGCCCGCGGCGGGGGCCGGCCCCGAAGGGGACGGGGCGGCCGGGGGGGGGGCGGGGAGGGCGGCCGCGGGAAGAAAAAAACCAGAGGCGAGGGAGCGGGACGGCCCCGGCGGGGCGGAAAGCGACAAGAAAAGACAAGAAACAAACGGGAAGAAAAAGGAGGGAAGGGGGACACCCCGGCGGGGACGGGGGCGGCCCGCGAAGAGGGACGAAGGGAAACAAAACAAGGGAAGGGCGGGCGGGGAAAGAAAGAAACGCCCCGGCGGGGGCCGACGGGGGCGGCCCGCGAAGAGGGACGAAGGGAAACAAACGACGGGGCGGCCCGCGAAGAGGGACGAAGGGAAACAAAAAGAAGAGGGACGGACCGGGGGGAAAAAGAAGGGAAACAAAAAGAAGAGGGACGGACCGGGGGAAAAAGAAGGGAAACAAAAAGAAGGGGAACGACGGGGCCGGCGGAGACGAAAAGAAACAACGAAGGGGGAAAGAGCGGAAAACGAAAAGCCGCGGCGGGCCGCGGCGAGCGGAGCAGACCGCAGAGGCGGCCAAAGGACGACGAGAGCCCCGGGAGGGGGGAGGAGGGCGGGGGCAAGGAAGGGGGAAAACACGAGCCAAGCAGCGGGAAGCGACGAGCGGGACACCCCGAAGGGGACGGGGCGGCCAAAGGAAGAAACAAAGCGAAAAAAAAGAGAAGAGACGAAGACGAACGAAAAAAGACGAAAGGAGAGAACAGGGAGCGAAGAAAGGAGCGAAAAGGGGGGGCGCCCCGGCGGGGACGAAAAAGCGCCGCGGAGGGAACAAGGAGCAGAGGACAGCAGAAAGAAAGAAAAGGAAGAGAAGAGGGGGGGAAAAGAAAGAGAGAGAAGAGGAGGAGAGAGGGAGGGGAAACGGAGGGACGGGAGGAAGCAGGAAAGAAAAAAAAACGGGGGAGGGGGCGGGGAGCGAAGCAACGAAAGGGGGAGCCGGAAAAAGAACAAGAGGAACGGGAGGGGCGGACGGACGCGGGGAGGGGAAAACGGGCCGCGGAAAAAGGAGGAAGGAACGGAACGAGAGGGAGAGACCGCGAACGAGGAGGGCGGGAGGGCGGCCAAAGGAAGAAAAAGAAAGGGCCCCGGCGGCCGGGGGGCGGGGGGGAGGGCGGGGAAGGGCGGCAGGGGCGGGGCCCCGGCGGGGAACGAAAAGAGGGCCGGCCCCGGGGGGGGGAAAAAAAAAACGCGGGCAAAGAGAAACGAGGGCAAGGACGGCGCCGGGGGGGGGGGAGGGCGGCCGGGAGAAAAAAAAAAAGGGAGGCAAAGGAACAAAAAGAAGGAGGAAGAAAAGGACAGCACGGGAGGGAAACAAGGGACGGCGGGAGCGAGGGAAAGGACGAGGAACAAGAGGGGAAAAGAGGAGGAAAGGAGCGGGGGACGGAAAAGGGGGCAGGGGGAAAGCAACAACAAGCGGAAGAGAGCGAGGGCAGGAGCAAAACGGGGCAAGAAAGGAGGACAAAGGGGAGGGGAGCCAAAACAGGAGAGCACGGGGACACGAACGGGAGGGGAAGGCCGACGAGGAGCGACACGGGAAGGGCGAAAGAGGAGCAGGAGGAAGAGAGGGGGCCGGAAGAGGGAGCGAGGGGGGCGAGGGGGGGGAGAGGGGGAGAAGCAGGGGGACCACCAGCAGGAGCGGGGGGGGGGGGAGGGAGGAGGGGAAACGGGAAAACGGGGAAAAGAAGGAAAGGCGGGGGGGAAGAGGAGAGCAGGGGAGGGAGGGGGAGGGGAGGGGGGGGGGGGGGGGGGCGGCGCCGGGAAAGGAGGCGGAGGAGGGAGAGAGGGACAGAGAAGGGGGGGAGGCGGGAGGGGCAGCGAAGAGAAGAGCGGCGGCGGGGCGGGAAAAAGCGCGGACGCACCCAGGAAGAGGGGCGGGGGAAGAGGGAACAGAACAGCGAAACGGGAGGAAGGGAGAAAGAGGGAGAAGCAGGGCCAAGGCCGGGAGGAGAAGGGGGACCGGGAAGAGAAGAAAGACGGAGGGCGCGGGGGAAAGGGAAAACGGGAGGGGAAAGGGCGAAGAGGGCGCCGCAAGCAACGCCCACAAGGAACAAGGCGAAGAACCGAGCAGAAGAGCCGCGGAGGAAGCAAAAGGAGGACAGGGGGAAGGGCGAGGGAAAGAGGGCGGAGCAAGGGGAACAGAACCAGAAGGAGGGAGGCCGCGAGAAGGAGCAGAGAAAGAAGGAGGGACACGGGGAGCGGAGGGGAGGGAAAAGGAGAAGGGGAAAAGAAGGCGGGGCACGGAGCGGGACGACCGACAGGAGGGGGGCAGCGGGGGGGGAAGAAAGAACCAAAACCAAAGGAAGAAACAACGAAGGGCCGCGGGGGGGGGGCCCGGCGGGGAGGGGACCGACGGGGGCGGCCCGCGAAGAGGGACGAAGGGAAACAAAAGCCGGGGGCGGCCCGGGGGCCGACGGGGCGGCCCGCGAAGAGGGACGAAGGGAAACAAAAAGCAGAGGGACGGACCGGGGGAAAAAGAAGGGAAACAAAAGGGAAGAAAAAGGCCCCAAAGGAACAGGAGGGGGAGGGCGGAAAAAAAACAACAAAAAACGCCCCGGCGGGGACGGGGAACAGAGGGAAACGACAAAGCGGGGGAGGGGGAGGAGCGGAACGACCAGAGGAGAGAAAAAGAGAAGAGGCGAGGGAGCCCGGCGGGGCGGCCCCCGGCGGGGAGGGGCGGCCAAAGGAAAAAAAAAGAAGAGAAAAGAAGGGGAACAAAACAACAGCGCCAAAAGGGAGACAGGGGCGGAAGAGAAAGGAGGGGGGGGGAAGGGGAGGAGCGAAAGAGACCGGGAGGGGGAGGAAAGCAACAAGGGGGAAACAACACAGGGACGAGGGACCGAAGGGACGCGGGCGAGGGGGAGCGGAAGGAGAACGGGAGGAGGGGGACCGACGGGGGACGGCAGGGGGGGGAGGGAAGGGCCCCCGGCGGGGGAAGGCAAGCAAGGAGAAAAGGAACAAGAAAACGGAAGGGAAAGCAAAAGAGCAAAGGCAAAGGGGGGCAGGGGAGAAAGGCCGGGGAGGGAGAGAGAGAAAAGCACGGGGAAGGGAGGAAGAAAGGGAAGGCACGGGAAAGAGGACGCAACCAACGGGGGAGGGGGAAAGCAGAAGCGAAGGAGGAAACAAGGGGAGGGGGCAGAAGAGAAGAGAAAAACGCAAACAAAACGAGGGGGAGAGGGAAAGGACGGAGCCCCCGCAAGGGGAGCGGGAGAGGACAGAGCCCCAGAGGAGACGAAAAGACGCGGGGGGAGCGACGGAGCGGGAGGGGGGGGAGGAGGAAGGGCGGCCGGGGGGGGGGGCGGCCAGAGGAAGAAAAGAAAAGAAAAAAGGCCCCGGCGGGGACCGGCGGGAAAAAGGAGGGAGGGGGGGGGCCCGGCGGGGCGGCCAAAGGAAGAAAGAACGAAACAACGAAAGACGGAAAGCACAGCAAGAAGGAGGAAAGGGGGAAGCGACGAGAGAAAACGAAGCGAACGGGGGGGAGGAGGAAGACACGGGGCAGGGGGGAGCGCAGGGGGAAAAAAGGAGGGGGGGAACGGCGGAGAGGCGCAGGGGGGGGAGAGAGGGGGCGGGAAAAAAAAAGAAAAGCAGAAAGGAAAGAGGAGGAAAGGACGGGCGGCGGGAAAAAAAAGGGGGAGAACGGGCGGGGAGGAAACGCAAAGGAAAAGGGAGGGGGAGGGGCGCAAAGGCGAAACAGAAACAAAGACAAGGGGAAAGGCGCACGGAACAGGACGGGAGACCGAAGAAAAGGGCCGGGAGAGACGGGGAGCGGGAAACGACGGAGGGGCCCCGGCGGGGAGGGGCGGCCAAAGGCGAGGCCCCGAGGGGGAAAAGGAGCGGGGGGCGGGGAGCGGGGGGCGGGGCCCCGGCGGGGGACCAAAGGAAGAAAAAGCCGGGGGGGGCCCGGCGGCCCGCGGCGGGGGCCGGCCCCGAAGGGGACGGGGCGGCCGGGGGGACCCCGCAGGGGACAAGAAACAAACGGGAAGAAAAAGGAGGCAAAAAGAAGGGGAGGAAAGCGACGGGCCCCAGAGGGGAACAGCCGGGGGGGGGGGCGGCCGGAGGAAGAAAAGACAAGAAAAAGGCCCCGCCGGGGGGGGCGGCCAAAGGAAGAAACAAAGCGACAAGAAAAAAAAAAGAAAAGAAAAGGGGAGGAGCGGAACGGAGGAGCGGAAGGGGGCGGACGACCGCGGCAAGGAGCGGCCGACAGGGGAGGGAGCGGGACAAGGGGGAGAGACCCGGAAGAGGAACGACAAGAGGGAGAGAGGAAGGGAAAGAGCCCCGGCGGGGCGGGCCCGACGGGAAACCAAAGGGGAACAAGAGCCCCCCACAAGGGAGGGGGGCCGCGGCGAGAGACGAGAGAAAGGACAAAGGAGAGAGGAGAAACAGGAAGGGGGCCCCCGGCGGGAGGGGGGCCAAAGGAAGAAAGGGGGCGGGGGGCGGCCGAGGGAAGGAAAAAAACGAAGGGGGGGGAAGGAAAGGAAAAGAAAAGAAAAGAAAGCAAAAGAACAAAAAGAAGGGAAACAAAAGCGGGCCCCGGGGGGAAACGAAAGCGACGAGACGCAACACGCGGAAAAAAGAGAAAAAGGGAACCAGGGACAGGAGAAAGAGAGGAAGGAAAGAAGCGAGGAAAGAAGAGAGCGGGGAAAAAAAGAGGCAGGGAACAAGAAAAGAAAAAAAGCGGGGAGGGAAAAGAAGAGGAAAGGAGAAGGGAAAAGGGCCCGGGGAGGGGAAGGGGGCGGAGGGGGAAAAAGAAGAGGGGGGGGAGAGAGAAAAAAAGAGAAAAAAAGAGGGAGGAGGACAAAGAGGCAAACAAAGGGGCAAGAAAGGGGAACAACAGCGCCGGCAGCGGGAAAGAAAAGGGGAGAGGGAGGAAAAGAGCCGGGGAGGACACAAAAAACAGAGAGGGCGGGAGGGAAAAAGCGGCAAGAGACGGGGGAGGGAGACGGACGGGGAACAAAACCGCAAAGAAAAAAGGAGGGGAAACGGGAGGGAAGGGAAAGGGGAGGGCGGGAAAGACACAGAGGCCACCACGGCAAAAAAGACGGGGGGGGGAGCGCAAGGGGGGCGGCCGCGGGACAAACGGGCGAGAGGACGGGAAAAGAAGGGCAAGCGAGGAAGGAGGCAGAGAAAAAGGAGAAGGAAAGGGGAGAGAAAAGAGGAAAAACGAAAGAACGGGAGGGCCCCAAGGGGAACGAAAGGGAGGGAGGGGCCCGGCGGGGGACCGGAGGGAAGGCCCGCGGCGGGGGCCGCCCCGGGGGGGAGGGCAAAAGGGAAGAAAAAGGCCCCGAAGGAACGGGAGGGAGGGCGGCCGGGGGGGGGCCCGGGGGGGAACAAAACGGGGGAAGAACGGAAAAGGAGGCAAAAAGAAGGAAGAAACAAAGACAGCCCCGGCGGGGAGGGAAAAAACGGGGGAAGAAAAACAAGGGGGGGGAAGAAAGAACGACGACGACGGGGAAAGGAAGGAGGGCCCCGAAGGGGAAAGGGGCCCCGGCGGGGGGCGGGAAAAAACAAAGGGGGGGGAAGAAAGGAACAGAACGAAAGGAAGGGGGGACGGCGGGGCCCAAAGGGAAACAAAACACGAACACGGACACGAACAACAAGAGGGCGGCGAGGGGGAAGCGACGAGGCAGAAGGGGAGCGGGGGAAAAAGAGGGAGAAAAGGGGAGAGGCAGGACAGCGAGCGGACAAAGGCGGCGGCAGGGGGGAGGGAAAGAAAAAGGGAAGGAACAGCAGGAACAAGAAAAAGGCGGAGAGCAAAGGAGGGGGACAGAACAAAAAAAAGGGCGCGGGGCGGGAGAAGGCAGGGACCGACAGGAGGGGACGAGGGGGGGGAAAGGGGAACAGGCCAAGAGCGGAACGGCGGGGGAAAGGACCCCCCGAGACCGGCGGGGACGGGGAGGAAAGACCGAAGAAGAGCCGGGAGAAGCAGAAGCGGAGCGGGACCGCGGACGCGGCGGCGGGGCGGAAAAAAACACAGAGCGGGGGGGAGGGGGGGCCCGGCGGGGACCAAAAGGAAGGCCCGCGGCGGGGGGGGCCCGACGGCCCGCGGCGAGGGAAGAAAAAGGAGGGAAGGGGGGGGAGGCGGGGAGCGGGGGGCGGGGCCCCGGCGGGGAAGAAGAAACAAAGCGACGGGGCCCAGAGGGGAAGAACCGGGGGAAGAAAAAAACAAAAAGAAGGGGAACCAAAAACAAAGGAAGAAAGGAAAAGGAGGGAAAAGAAAAAAAAGCCAAAGGCAAACGAGAACGAGGGGAGAGGAGCGAGAGAGGAGGGAGAGAGACGAGGGGACCGAGGGGGGAAGGCCCCGGGGGGAAGACAGGCAAAGGACGGGGGGGGGAGGACCGCAGGCAGAAAGAGGAAAGAAAAGGGAAAAGAGGAGGGGAAGGAGAGGCGGCAAGCAGAGACCCCAGGGACACGAAAGCGGGCAGGGGCAGAGGGAGGGAAGGAACAGAGAAAAAGGCAGCGCCAGAAAAAACAGGAACAGGAAGGGGACAGAGAGCGAAAGGGCGGAACAAGCGGGGAGGAGACAGGGCGGCAGCGGGGGGGGGGCAGAAGCGGGGAGACCGGCAAAGGGAGGGAGACGGGAGAAAAGGGGGGGACAGCCAAAGGAGGAAAAAGAGAAGAGGACCCAAACCGGAAGGCACGCAGGGCGGGACGGCGGGAGGAAGAGGGGGAAAAACGGGAGAGAAGGCAGCCGCGGGGCGGAAAGAGGGGGGACGGAGGCAAGCAGACGGAAAGGCACCGAGGGGAAGAGGGAAGGCAGGACCGGACGGAACAGGCCGGGAGGGGCGGAAGGACAGAACGGGGAAGGGCAACCAGGGGCGGGCGGACAACGAGCACGGGCAGCAGGGGCGAGGGGGGAGAGGGGAGCAAAAGAAGGGAAGGGGGAACAAGACGGGGACCAGCGAAAGAAAGGCGGGGAGGAGCGAAAAAGGGGGGGCGACGAGGGCCAAGGAGGGAAGAGGGAAGCGGAGAACGGAACAAGCGGGAAAGCAGGCCGGACGCGGGGGGAGGGAAACGCCCAACGGGACGGGGGCAGGAAGGAACCCGGGGGAGCACCCACAGGGGGGGGGGAAGGGCGGGCGCCGAGGGGGCGCAGCCGGCCAGGGACGCCGGGGGGGAAACCAGCACGAGGACAGCGGACAAGAAAGCCGAAAAAAGACAGGAACAAGGGAAGGGGGAAAAAAAGAAAAAAAGAAAGAAGAGGGGGGGAGACGACAACGAGGGGGAGGGGGAAACGACAGGAGACCGGGGGGGGCAGCACCAAAAGCCCCAAAAGGGAGGGGCGAGAGGAGCAACGGGGCGAGAGAGAGACGAAAGGAAAAAAGAAGGGAAACGACAGAGCCGGGGAGGAGAGGGGGGGAGAGAAAAAAGAGGGAGCGACGGGGCAACAGCAGAAAAGGAGGAGAGGGAGGGACAGGAGCGGGACCGCGGACGGGGCGGGGGGGGCGGAAAAAAACCCCCGGCGGGGGAGGGGGGAGGAGGAAAAAGCGGGGCCGCAAAGGGAAACGAGGGGGGGCCCGGCGGCCCGCGGCGAGGGAAGAAAAAGGAGGGAAGGGGGACACCCCGGCGGGGGCCGACGGCAAACGACGGGGGCGGCCCGCGAAGAGGGACGAAGAAAAAAAGAAAGAAAGAAACGCCCCGGCGGGGGGCCGACGGGGGCGGCCCGCGAAGAGGGACGAAGGGAAACAAACGACGGGGCGGCCCGCGAAGAGGGACGAAGGGAAACAAAAAGAAGAGACGCGGGAGAGGGAAAGCGACGGACGGCCCGCGGCGGGGGAACGAGCGCAAAAGGCGGGCAGGAGAGAGGGGGGGCGAGCAGGGGCGAAGGGACGGGACGGGCGGCCCCAGAGGGGAAAAGAAAAAGAGGAGCGGAACGAGAGGGAGAGACCGCGAACAAGGAGGGGCGAGCGGGAAGAGGGACGGAGCGGGACGAGGGAAAACGACAAAAGCGAGGGAGAGACGAGGGGAGAACGAGAGGGAAAGGAGAAAGCGACGGACCGGCGGCGAGCGCAAAGGGGGAAAACCACGAAAAAGACAGGGAGGGAAGGGGAGAAGCGCGAAAACAGAAGGAGGCACGAAAGCGACCGACAGCGGAGGAAGAAGAAAAACACGAGGACGGGGAGGGGAAGGGAGACGAAGAAAAAAACAGGAGGGCAGAAAAAAAAAGAAAGAGAAGAGAAAAAGGAGCGGAGGAGCGGAACGAGAGGGGAGAGGACGGAAAGGAACAGGAAGAGGAGGAGGAAGGAGGGCGGGGGGCGGCCAAAGGAAGAAACGAGGGGCGGGCCCGGCGGGGCGGCGGGGGCGGCGAAAAGAAGAAAAGAAGGAGGGCGGCCGGGGGAAGAAAACAGAAAAAACGGGGGGGGGACCAAAGGAGAACCCCCGGCGGGGGGGCCCGCCGGGAAAAAGGAGGCAAACGACCGGCGGGGACCGGAGGGAAGGCCCGCGGCGAGGGAAGAAAAAGGAGGGAAGGGGGACGACGGGGCGGCCCGGGGGGGCGGGGCCCCGGCGGGGGACCAAAGGAAGAAAAAGGCCCCGGCGGGGAGGCAAAAAGAAGAGGGACGAAGGGAAACAAGAAAGGACAGGGGGGACGGCGGGGGAGGGGACCGACGGGGCGGCCCGCGCAGAGGGACGGACCGAGGGGAAAAAGAAGGGAAACGAAAAAGAAGGGAAACAAAACACGAACAAGGGGCCCCGGGGGGAAACGACGAGGACGGGGAGACAAGAGAGAAGCAGAGAAGCGAAAAAGCGCAAAAAGGAGACGGGGGAGGCGGACAAAAAGAAGGGGCGAGGAGAGGAGCAAACGGAGGAAAAGAGCAAGGCCGGAACAGAAAAAAGGGGAAGGGCACGGGCGCGGAAAAAAGGGCCGGGCGGAGCAGAGCAGGACGGAAAAAAAGGGAAAAAGGAAAGGCGAAAGGGAAAAAAGGAGGAAGGAAAACAGGGGCACGGGCGGCGAGGAGGGGGCCACCGAGGAGGGGCAGACGAGGGGGGGGAGAACGGGCGGGAACAGAGGCCAGGGGGGGAGGGAGCAAAGGGGGGGCAGAAAGGAGGGGAAGGGGCACCAACACGGACAGACCGGGGGCAGGCGAAAAAAGAGAAAAAAGCAAAACGCGAAGGCGCGGGGGGGAACACAGAAAAAGGGAAAAAGAGCGAGGAGGACGGGACGGAGAGGAAAAAGAAAGAAGACGAGAGAAAGAAGAACGGGGGGGAAGGGAGGGGGGCGAGGGGGAGGGCAGCGGAGGGGAACGACGGAACAAACGCAGGGCGGCGGGGAAGAGACGGAGCGAAAGAGAGACGGGGAAGACCCCGGGGGAAAAAAAGGCCGAGAGAAAACCAACAGCGCAAAAGACGAAAGGGGCACGGGCAGGACACGGACAGGAGGAGGCAAAAGCAGGGGGGGGGGAGGCGAGGGGGAGACGGGGAAGGGGAGGGACGACGGGGGGGGGAACCCGGGGAAACCACAACGAGAACGAGAAAAAAAAGAAACGCCAACCAGGGGAGAGGAGCGAGGCGAGGACGAGAAGGAGGAGGGACGGAGAACAGAAGGGAACGAGGCGGCACGGGCCCCGAAGGGAAACGAAAAGCAAGGAAAACGCAACGGAGCGACAGAGGCGGGACAGAGGAGAGGAAGAGAAGAGGGAGAGAAGAACAGGGGAAAAGAAAGGGGCGGGGGGGGAGGGCGGGGAAGGCCGGGAAAAAAACACACGGGGGGGGGGACGGGGGCGGCCAAAGGAGGGGGCCCGGCGGGGACCAAAGGGAAGGCCCGCGGCGAGGGAAGAACAAGGAGGGAGGGGGGGGGCCCGGCGGCCCGCGGCGGGGGCCGCCCCGAAGGGGACGGGGCGGCCGGGGGACCCCGCAGGGGACAAGAAACAAACGGGAAGAAAAAGGAAGGGCGGCGGCGGCCCGGGGGGGCGGCCGGGGGGGGGGCGGCCGGAGGAAGAAAAGAAAAGAAAAAGGCCCCGGCGGGGAAGGCAAAAAGAAGAGGGACGAAGAAAAAAACAAAGAAAAAAACAACGGGGCCCGAAGGGAAACAAGAGGGAGAAGAAAAGGAAGAAAGGGGAAGAAAAAAGGAAAAAAAGGGGAACAAAAAGCGAGGAACGACGGCGGGGGGGCCCGGCGGGAAAAAGGCCCCGAAGGGGAGGAAGGGGGGACGGAGGAAAACACGAAAAAAAACAAAGGGGAGGACGGCCCCGAAGGGGAGGACGGGGGGCGGGGCCCGGCGGGGACCAAAGGGAAGGCCCGCGGCGGGGGGGGCCCGGCGGGGAGGGCCCCGACGGGGGCCGGCCCCAGAGGGGACGGCAAAAGAAAAAAACAACGGGGGGCGGGGGCGGGGCCCCGGCGGGGAACCAAAGGAGGGGGCCCGGCGGCCCGCGGCGGGGCCGGCCCCGGGGGGGGGCCAGAGGCAAAAGACGGGGCGGGAGGGGCGGCCGCCGGAAGAAAAAAACCAAAGGAAGAAACAAACGGGAAGAAAAAGGCGGGGGGGCGGGGCCCCGGCGGGGAACCAAAGGAAGAAAAAGGCCCCGGCGGGGAGGCAAAAACAAAGGGGAAGGCAAGAGGGGAGGGGGGGCGGCCAGAGGAAGAAAAGACAAGAAAAAGAAGAAAAGGAGGGAAGGCCCGCGGCGGGGGGGGCCCGGCGGCCCGCGGCGAGGGAAGAAAAAGGCGGGGGGGCGGGGCCCCGGCGGGGAACCAAAGGAAGAAAAAGGCCCCGGCGGGGAGGCAAAAACAAAGGGGAAGGCAAGAGGGAGGGGGGGCGGCCAGAGGAAGAAAAGACAAGAAAAAGAAGAAAAGCAGGGAGCGGGGGGCGGCCGGGGGAAGAAAAGGGAGGCCCGCAGGGAGCGGGGGGCGGCCAAAGGAAGAAAAAAGGCCCGGCGGGAAACCGAAGGGGAACGAAAAGCAAGGAACAAAACGGGGGAAGAAAAAAACAAACAAGAAAGGACAACAACGAGGGAGGGGGGGCGGCCAGAGGCGAGGCCCCGAGGGGGAAAAGGAGCGGGGGGCGGCCGGGGGAAGAAAAAGGCCCCGGCGGGGGGGAAAGCGACAAGAAAGGAAAAGAAAAGAAGGGGAACGGAACGCAAGGAAGAGAAAAAGGGAGCCCCGGGGAAGGAGAGACGGGGGAAAAGGGGAGAGACGAGGAGCGGGGAGGACGCGAGAAGCGAACAGGGGGGAGCAAAGAAGAGGGACGAGGGGGGACGGAAGGAACGCGGAAAAAAGGAAAGAGGGAGAGGACGGAAGGGAAGCAAACGGGACGGAAAAGAGAGAGGGAGGCGAGCGGACGGGGAAACCAACAGGGGGCGGGAGCCCGACGGGAAACCGAAGGGGACAACAAAGGAGACCAGAGAAGGAGCGGAAGGCAGCAGCAAGAGGAGGAAAGAGCGGGAGAAAGGAGACCCGGGGGGAGAGCAGGAGGGAAGGGCGCGAGGAAAAACGACCGGCGGGAAGAGGGGGGCAAAAAAGAAGAAGAAACGGAGACGGAGGACAACACCAGCGGGACGGGGCCAAAAGAAGAAAAAGCGAAACAAAGACGACGAGGAGGGGGAGAAGGGAGGGAAGGGACGGAAAAAAGGGGGGGCAGGGGAAGGACCGGGAGAGGGGCCAAGGGGAAGAAGGGGAGAGACAAAAGAAAGAGGGGAAGGCCAAAAAGAACAAAAGGCCGGAAACCACACCGGGGGCAGGGAAGAGGAAAAGCAACACGGGGCAAGACGAGGGAGGGGGGAGGGGGCAGGACAAGCGCAAGAACCGGGGGGAGGACGGCGCGGCAAAGAGAAGCGGGCCGGCGAGGAGGAACACGGGAGGGGCGAAGAGGGGGGAAAGGAGGGAGGCGAAGGGGCCCGGAGAAAGCGGGAACAAGGCGCCCAGCGGGGACACGGAGGGGGGCAGGGAAAGGGGCGCCGGAGGAGGGGGGGCGGGGGGGCAGCCGGGGAAAAGGCGGGAGGAAAGGGAAGGGGGGCGGAAACAAGAGCAAGACAAGCGAGGCGGAGGGCAGCGGAGAAAAGGCCGGGGAAAACGAAAGGGGGAACAAAAACAAGGGAAGCCCCGGAGCACGCGGGAGGAGAAAGGAGGAGAGAGGAGGGGAGGAACGGGAGGGGCCCCAAGGGGAACGAGCGAAGAAGCAGAGCGGGACGAGGAGGGGAAGACAGGGGGGCCCCCCGGGGGAAAACGACGGGAGGGGAGGCGCCGCGGGGGGGAGCCGCGAGGACAGCGCCAGAGGGGAGGGAAGAGGAGGAAAAAGAGGGGCGGGGCGGCCAAAGGAAGAAACGGGGGGCCCCGGCGGGGGGGGCCCGGCGGCCCGCGGCGGGGGCCGCCCCGAAGGGGACGGGGCGGCCGGGGGACCCCGCAGGGGACAAGAAACAAACGGGAAGAAAAAGAAGGAAAACAAGGACACGAACGACGGGGGCGGCCCGCGCAGAGGGACGGACCGACGGGGCGGCGGGGGCGGCGAAAAGAAGAAAAGAAGGAGGGCGGCCGGCGGAAGAAAACAGAAAAAACGGGGGGGGGAGGGGGCCGGCCCCGCGGGGGAAGGCAAAAAGGAGGGGAACGAAAAAGAAGGGCGGGGGCCGACGGGGCGGCCCGCGAAGAGGGACGAAGGGAAACAAAAAGAAGGGGGGGCGCCGGGGGGGCGGGGGGGCGGCCAAAGGCGAGGCCCCGAGGGGGAAAAGGAGCGGGGGGCGGGGAGCGGGGGGCGGGGCCCCGGCGGGGGACCAAAGGAAGAAAAAGCCGGGGGGGCCCGGCGGCCCGCGGCGGGGGCCGGCCCCGAAGGGGACGGGGGCGGCCGGGGGACCCCGCAGGGGACAAGAAACAAACGGGAAGAAAAAGGAGGCAAAAAGAAGGGGAGGAAAGCGACGGGGCCCCAGAGGGGAACAACCGGGGGGGGGGGCGGCCAGAGGCGAGGGAGCGGACAGCCCGGGCAGGGGGGGGCGGGGAGGGGCGGCCGCCGGAAGAAAAAAACCAAAGGAAGAAACAAAGCGACAAGAAAAGAAAAGAAAAAGGCCCCCGCGGGGGGGGCGGCCAAAGGAAGAAACAAAGCGACAAGAAAGGAAAAGGAAGGAAAAGAAAAGCAGGAAGCGGGGGCGGCCAAAGGAACAAAGGAAAAGCAGGGAAACGAAAAGGCCCCAAAGGAACAGGAGGAGGGAGGGCGGAAAAAAACAAAGGGGGGAAAGAAAAAAAAACGGAAGAAAGCAAAAGAAAAGAAAAGCCGGGGGAAACGAAAGCGAAGAGGGAAAAACAAAGGGAAACAAACGGGGCGGGCCCCGGGGGGAAAAGCAAAGGGGGGGCAGGAGGAGACAGCCGAAGGCAAGAACGGGCAAGCAAAGCAGAGGGGAAAAAAGGAAAGAGGAAAAACGGAGGACGCGGGAAAAAAGAAGAGGCGAAGGAGGGGGCCGCGGGGGAGGGGGAAGCCAAGACGAACACAAGGGACGGAAGGGGAGCGCAAAGAAAAGGAAGGCACAGGAGACGGAACGGGGGAAAGAGAGGCAAGGAGAGCCCCAAAGGGGACGGAGGGGAGAGCAAAGGACGAGAGAGAGACGAAAGGAAAAACGAGGGGGAGAGCAGCGGGACGCGAGGGAGAGACCGCGAACGAGGAGCGGCGAGCGGGCCCCGGCGGGGGCCAGCGGGGGGGGGAAAACGCGGACAGCCCCGAAGGGGAGGGAGGGGGGGGCCCCGACGGGGAGGGGCGGGGCGGGGCGGGGAAGGAAAGGGGAAGAAAACAGGCCCGGCGGGAGACCGAAGGGGAACGAAAGAGGCGGCCGGGGGAAGAAAAGAGGAAAAAAACGCGCCGGGCGGGGCGGCCGCGGGAAGAAAAACAGAGGGGGGGAAAGAAACAAACAGAACGGGCGGGCGGCGAAAGGAAGAAACAACGAACCGCGGGGGGGGAAAAAAACGCGGGCAAAAAGGAGGGAGGGGCGGCCAAAGGAAGAAAAAAAAAGAAAAGAAAAGAAAAGAAAAGAAGGGGAACAAACAAACCGGAGGGGGAGGAAACGAAAGCGACAAACAAACAGCAAAGGGGAGGGGGGGCAGCGCGGGAGGGCCGAGAAGAGAAAGGAGGGAGGAGGGCCGGAGAGCCAGCGGAAAAAGGACCGGAAGCAAAGGCCAAAGGCAGAACCAGCAAGGCGAGGAGCGAGAGCGCAAGGGACCGAAGGAAGGAGGGGGAGGACGAACAGGGGGGACAGGGGAGCGGAACGACACCGGCGGCGAGAGAGAAGGGGGGGAACGGGGGAAACGAGAGAAAAGACGCCGCAGGGGAACGACAGGAGGGGCCCGAAAGGGAACGGGGGGGAGGGGACGGGGAGGGGGGGGGCCCGGCGGGGACCAAAGGGAAGGCCCGCGGCGGGGGGGCCCGGCGGGGACCAAAGGGAAGGCCCGCGGCGGGGGCCGGGCCCCGAAGGGGACGGGGGCGGGGAGGGCGGCCGCCGGAAGAAAAAAACCAAAGGAAGAAACAAACGGGAAGAAAAAGGCCCCGGGGGAAAAAGAAGGGAAGAAAAAGAAGGAAAACAAGGACGGGCGGGGGGCGGCCGGGGGGGGGGAAAAAAACGGGGGAAGAAACAAACGCCCCGGGGGGGAGGAAAAGAAGGGGACAAGGGCCCCGGGAGGGACAGAAGGACGAGGACGACGAAGACGGGGAGAACCGGGGCCGGGCCAGACGCGGAGCAGAGCGCAGAGCAAGCGAGGAGGGACGAGAGAGAGACGGGGGAAGACGAGGGAGGAGGGAGGGCGGGGACCGGGGGGAAAAAGAAGACAAGGGAAAGAGGAGAGAAAGAGCAGAGGGGAGCGAGGCACAAAGCAAGGAAGCACGGCAGGCGAGGAACAGCCGGGGCGCGAGAAGGGGAGCAACGGAGCGGAAGGGAGGGACAGCCCCGGCGGGGACGGAAAAGAACCACGGGGCGGCCAGAGGAAGAAACGGGCGGGGCCCCGGGGGGGACGGGGCGGCCCGGGGGCCGACGGGGGCGGCCCGCGAAGAGGGACGAAGGGAAACAAAAGAAGAGGGACGAAGGGAAACAAAACACCGACCGAGGGCAGAGGAAAACGAAAGGAGGGGAGAGGAAGAAAAAAGGGGGGACCGGAGGAGGAAACCGGGAGCGGAGGGAAAGGGAGCGGAGAAGAGGGGGGCACGGGAAGGAAGGGGGAGGCGGGCACGGGGGGGAGGGAGCGCGAAGCGGCGAAGAGGGGAGAGGGGAGGAGGGCAGGGGGAAAGAGGCGGGACCGAAGAGGCCCGGGAAACGGGCGGAGAGGGAAGAGCGGGGAGGGGACGGACACGGAAAGGGAGGCGGCGGGAAAAGGGCAGGAAGAGACGGGGGAGGAGAACGCAGCGGGGAGGAGGAAGAAAGAAGGAAAGCCGCGGGGGACACGGGGGGGGGCCGAGGGCACGCGAAGGACGGGAGAAGAAGGGGACAAAAAGAGGGCGGGAGCACCGGAAGGGGGAGAAGGAAAGAGGGGGCGGGAGCGAAAGAGGGGGGGGAGGAGGAGAGAAAGAGCAGAGGAAGGGAGGGGAGCGGGAGGCGAGGAGAGACCGCGAACAAGGAGCGGCGAGGGGGGAGCGGCGGGGGGCCAAAGGCAAAAGCGGGCCCGGGAGGGAAACGACAGCCCCAGAGGGGACAAAAAGACGCGAACAGCCCCAAAGGGGAGGCGGGGGCGGGCCCCCGGCGGGGGGGGCCCGGCGGGGAGGGGACCGACGGGGCGGCCCGGGGGGCGGGGCCCCGGCGGGGGACCAAAGGAAGAAAAAGGCCCCGGCGGGGAGGCAAAAAGAAGAGGGACGAAGGGAAACGAAAAAGAAGGGAAACAAAACAAGGACGCCCCGGGGGAGACGGGGCGGCCCGGGAAGAGGGACGAAGGGAAACAAAAGACGGAAGGGGGGACGGCGGGGGCGGCCCGGGGGGGCGGGGCCCCGGCGGGGGACCAAAGGAAGAAAAAGGCCCCAAAGGAACAGGAGGAGGAGGGAGGGCGGAAAAAAAACAAAGGGGGGGAAAGAAACGGGGGGAGGAGGGAGGGCGGCCGGGAGGGCGGCCGGGGGGGGCCGGGGGCAAAACGCGGGAAGAAAAAAAGAAAAGAAGGGGAAAAGAAAGGAGGGAAAGGACAACGAGAGAAAGGGCGGAAAGCGACGGAAGCGACAACGGAAGGGGGCAGGCCCCGGGGGGAAAGGAAGGCGGGGGGCCGGGCGCAAGCGCAAGCAAGGAGAGGGCCAGGGCCCAGCCAGGAAGGGGGGGGGGAGGGAAACAAAAAAAGAGAAAAACCGAGGAAAACCGGGGCAGCGACGAGGCGGGGGGCGGAAGAGGGAAAAGGACGAAGAAGGGAGGGGGGGACGGAAACGGAGGGGAGGGGAGGAGAAGAAAAGGCGGAGACACGAAAAGAAGGGGGAGGGCAGGGAGGGAGCGGGACGACCAGAGACCGCGAACGAGGAGCGGCGAGGGGGGAGCGGCGGGGGGGCCCGGCGGCCCGCGGCAAGGGAAGAAAAAGGCGGGGGCCGACGGGGCCCGGAGGGAAACAAAAAGAAGGGGAGGGAGGGCGGCAAAGAAAGAAAGGACAGGGGGGGGCCCGGCGGCCCGCGGCGAGGGAAGAAAAAGGCCCCGAAGGGGGGGAAAACAGGGGAAGGGCGGGGCGGCCCGCGAAGAGGGACGAAGGGAAACAAAAGCGGGCCCCGGGGGGAAACGAGCAAGAAGAGCGAAAGCGAGAGCCACAAAAAGGAAGACGGGGAAGAGGGAAGGCGGGGCCCCCGGCGAGGGAAGAAAACGAGGGAAGAACCAACGGAGGGGAACGAGAAAAAGGGGGGAGGGGAACAAGAGGAAAGGAGGGGGCGCGAAAAAGGAGGGAGGAGAGAAAGAGGAGGAGCAGCCAGGAAAGACCACCCGAAAAAGAGCCCGGGGAGGGAGAGGAGGGACGGGAGGAGAACAGAAAACGCCGGGGAGCGAAACGGCAGGAAAGACGGGGCGAAGGGGAGGGGAGAGGGGGGGGGGCCAAAAGCAGAGGGAAGCGAAGCGGGACAAGGAAAGGCAGGGAGGGACGCGGAAACGCCAAAGAGAAGGGGAGAGACCGCGAACGAGGAGCGGCGGGGGGGAGGGCGGCCGGGGAAGAAAGAAACAAAACGGGGGAAGAAAGGACCACGACAAGGGGAGGGGGCGGAAAAGACGGCCCCCGAAGGGGGAACGGAAAGCAACGGCGCGGCCCGCGAAGAGGGAAGGGACGGAAAAGGGGACGGGGAAGAAAAACGGAAGGGAGAGAGAGACAGCGGGAAGGGGCAGGGAGGGGCGAGGGGGAGAGAAGGAGAGGCGAGGCGGAGGACGCGGGGGAGCGGCAGGGAGGGGAGGGGGAGAGAGGACACAAAGACGGAAAAACGGGGAGACAAAGACAAGGGGGCCAAAAGGAAGGACAAAGGGGAAGGAGAAAAAGGGGCAGGAAGGACCAAAAAGGGAAAAAAGGGGAAGGAACCGGGGGAGGGGGGAGGCAGCACAAAAGCAAAAAAGAGGAGAGGCAAGGGGAAAAGAAGGAGCGAGGAGGGCCGGGCAAAAAGGCAGAGGAACACGGGCAAAAAAAGCAAGGGCGGGGGGAAAGGAAGACAACAAAGGCCGGGGGGGGGACGGGACGGGACGGGGCGAGCGGAGGGAGGGCGGGGAGAGCGGGGAGGGCAGGGAGCAGGACCGCGGGGACGGGAGGCCAAGGGAGGAGGGCGAAAAGGGGGAGAAAAAAGGAAACGAGAGGGAGGGGGAGAAGAACAAGGAAGGGGCCCGGAAAGGGAAGAGGAGAAAAGGGAGCAAGGGCGGGGGAGGGAGAGGGCGAGAGGGACGACAGCAAAAACGCAAGAACAAGGGCGGGCGGGAGGAAAAGAAGGGGAGGACCGGGGAAAGAAGGGGAGGAGAGAGGAAGAAGAAGACGAGGAAAGAGGCGGGGGCAACGAGGAGCCCCGGGAGGGCCCCAAAAGAAGGGGGAGGGGGCAGCAGGGGGGGAAGAAACAACGAAGGGGAAAGAAAAGCCGGCGGGGAGGCGGGGAGCGGGGGGCGGGGCCCCGGCGGGGGACCAAAGGAAGAAAAAGCCGGGGGGGCCCGGCGGCCCGCGGCGGGGCCGGCCCCGAAGGGGACGGGGGCGGGGAGGGCGGCCGCCGGAAGAAAAAAACCAAAGGAAGAAACAAACGGGAAGAAAAAGGAGGCAAAAAGAAGGGGAGGAAAGCGACGGAGCCGGGGGAAGAAAAGAACGAAAGAAGGGGAACGGGGAGGGCGGCCGGGGGAAGAAAAGAACCGAAGGGGAACGGGGAGGGCGGCCGGGGGAAGAAAAGAACCGAAGGGGAACGGGGAGGGCGGGGGGCGGAAAAAAAACGGGGGGGGGAAAGAAACAACGGGGAAGGCGGCCGGGGGGGAAGGCAAAAAGAAGAGGGACGGACCGACGGGGCGGGGCGGCCGGGGAGGGCCGGGGCAAGAGGGGCGGGGAGGGCGGCCGCGGGAAGAAAAAAACGAAAAGAGGGCCAAAGGCAAGACAAAGGAAGAAAACAGAAAAAACGGGGGGGGGACCGACGGGGAACGAGACCAAAGGAGAACGAAACGGGGCCGGCCCCGCGGGGGAAGGCAAAAAGGAGGGGAACGAAAAAGAAGGGAAACAAAACAGGAACGACGGGGCGGCCCGGGGGGCCCGGCGGCCCGCGGCGAGGGAAGAAAAAGGAGGGAAGGGGGGGGGCCCGGGGGGAAAAAGCCCCGGCGGGGGCCGACGGGGCGGCCCGCGAAGAGGGACGAAGGGAAACAAACGACGGGGCGGCCCGCGAAGAGGGACGAAGGGAAACAAAAAGAAGAGGGAAGGACCGGGGGAAAAAGAAGGGAAACAAAGAGAAGGGGAACGAAAAGAAAAGGCCGGAAGGGGGAGGGAGCGGGACAAAGGGAGGCGAGGGGAACGGGAGGACGCGGAAAAAAACAAGAGAAAGGGGCAGGGGGGGGGGGGGGAGGACAGGGGGGAAGGACGGGAGGAACAAGGGAGAAAACGGGAGAGAACAGAGCAAACGGAGACCAGACGGAAAAAGGGCCGGGAAAGGGGAGAGCGGAAGGCGGGGGGCGAGCAGACCCGGCGGCAAGGAAGAGCGCAAGCAAAGGAGGGGCCAAAGAGGCAAGAGAGAGAGGAGGAGCCCGGGGAAAGGGAGAAGGGCACGGACAGAAAACAAGGGAAACGAACAAGGGGGAAAACCCCAGCCGGACGGGGGAGCGGACGAAACGACAGCCAGGGAACCGCCGGGGGACGGGGGAAAAGGAAAACGAGGACGGGAGAGCGAGGAACAAGCGAAACAGAGGGCGAAAAAAAGGAAAAGGAAAAGAGAGGGGAGGGGAAAAAAAGGAAGAAGAAGAAAAAAAGGACGGGGGGGGAGGACGAGGACAACAAAGGCGACGGGAAAAAAAAAAGGGAAAGCACAGGGGGAAGGAAGGAGAGGAGGGGGGACAGGGGAACACGGAGGCGGAACGCGGGGGGAGCGAAAAAAGCGACAGGGGCAAGGCCAGGGACACGAGGAAAGCAACAAAGAGCGCAAAGGGGAGAACAAGAAGGGGGAGGCAAACAGAGCAAGGGGCGGGAGAGGCACAAGAGGGAACCCGGCGCCGGAAAGAGCGAGCAAAAAAAAGCGACCGCGGGAAGAAAAAAGAAGCAGGGAGGACGAAGGGAAAAAGAAGGAGGAAACCGGGGGACGGAGGAGGCGAACCAGAAAGAAAGGGGCCGGAGGGAGGGGGACAGGCAGGGGAGGGGAGCGACGCCAGAAGGGCGGAGGACGGAGCGGGAAGCGCGGCGGCGGGGGAGAGGGGGGAAGGACGGGGGCGGGGGGGAAGGGGAAAAACGAAAACGGAGGAGAAGGCGAGGGGAGCGGGGGCGCGGCGGGCAGCGGGGAGGCGGCGCAGAACAAAGCCAGGGAGCCGGGAGGACCCGGCCCGAAAGCGAGGGAGGGAGGGGACAACGGAAAACGACAGCCCGAAAAAGAGCCCGCGGCGCCACCAAGGGGAGGGCCCCAGAGCAGACGGAGAGGGGGGACGACCGGGAGGGGACCGAGAAAAAGGGGAGGAGGGCGGGGGAGGGAAAGCGCGGGGACGGCGGGGAGGGGGAAAGCGACAAAGGGGCGAGGAAAGGGGAACGACGGGGAGGGCGCCGGGGGGGGGGAGGGGCGGCCGGGGGAAGAAAAAAAGCGGGGGGGGGGGGGGGGCAGGGCGGAAAAAAACGGGGGGGGGGCCAGAGGCGACGGAGCGGGGGGCGGGGAGCGGGGGGCGGGGCCCCGGCGGGGAAGAAGAAACAAAGCGACGGGCCCCAGAGGGGAAGAACCGGGGGAAGAAAAAGGCCCCGCCGGGGGGGAAAGCGACAAGAAAAGCACGAAGCGGGGGGGACGCGGGGCGGCCAAAGAAAGAAACAACGAAAAGAACCGAAGGGAAACAAAAACAAAGGGGACAAAAAACGGGGGGGGGCCGCCGGCGGGGGGGGAGGAGGGAGGGCGGCCAAAGAAAGAAAGGACAACGACGGAGGGGGGGGGGCGGGAGCGGGGGGCGGCCAAAGGAAGAAAAAGCCGGGGGCCGACGGGGCGGCCCGCGAAGAGGGACGAAGGGAAACAAAAAGAAGGGGGGCGCCGGGGGAGAAAAGCAGGGAAAAGAAAAGGAGGGAAACGAAAAAGAAGGGAAACAAACAGGAAAAGAAACAGAGGCGAGGCGGGAGGGCGGCCGGGGGAAGAAAAAAAAAGAAGGGGAACAAACAAACCGGAGGGGGACGAAAAGGAAAGGAGGAGGCCAGAGAGGCACCAGGAGGCGGGACAGCCGGGAGAGGGGCGAGAAAGGAGAAAGGGGAAAGAAGAAGGACCCGAAGCAACGCGGGACGGAGAGCGGCGAGCGAAGCGGAAACGACAGCAGGAAAGCGCCAGAAAGCAAGAACGAGAAAACAAAGGGGAGGGGAAACCACGAGAAAAGGCAAGAAAAGGGGAGGGGAAAAAGGGGAAAAAGGAGAGGGGAAAGACGACGGGGGGAACGGGGGGGGAGAACGAGAAAAAAAAAGAAACGACGAGGGACAACCAGAAGGGCGAGAGGGAGGGCCACGGGGGGCCCGGGGGGAAAAAGAAGGAAAACAAGGGAAGGGCGGGGGCCCGGCGGCCCGCGGCGAGGGAAGAAAAAGGAGGGCGGGGAGCGGGGGGCGGGGCCCCGGCGGGGAAGAAGAAACAAAGCGACGGGCCCCAGAGGGGAAGAGCCGGGGGGGGGGCGGCCAGAGGAAGAAAAGAAAAGAAAAAAACGCCGGGGCCCGAAGGGAAACAAAAAGAAGGGGGAACGACAACGAGGGGAGAGGAGCGAGAGAGGAAGGCGGGACGGAGAGGAGGACGGAACCCGAAAAAGGGGAGAGAGAGCAAGAACACGAAACAAGCAAAACCGAGGGAAAAGGGGAAAAGCAGGGGGCGGAGACAAACCAACGCGGGACGGGGCCCAAGGGGAAGGCCAACGGAGCGAAGAGCGGAACGACGCGAAAAGGGGAAGGAGCGGGAGGAGAAAGAGGAGGGGAACGCGGGGCCCCGGGAGGGGGGGGGGCGGCAGGGGGGCGGCCAAAGGAAGAAACGAGGGCAAAAACAAAGGGGAAGGCAAAAAGAAGGAGGGGGCCCGAAAGGAAACAAGACGGGGAAGAAAGAACGACGCCGGGGCCGGGGGGACGGGGCGGGAGCCCGGCGGGGCGGCGGGGCGGGGAGGGCGGCCGCGGGAAGAAAAAAACGAAAAGAGGGCCGGGGGGCGGCCAAAGGAAGAGACGACGGCAAGACGGGGAAGAAAACAGAAAAAACGGGGGGGGGGAGGGGCCGGCCCCGCGGGGGAAGGCAAAAAGAAGGGGAACGAGACCAAAGGAGAACGAAACGGGGCCAGAGGGAGGGGAAGGGGGGACGGCGGGGCGGCCCGGGGGGCGGGGCCCCGGCGGGGGACCAAAGGAAGAAAAAGGCCCCGGCGGGGAGGCAAAAAGAAGAGGGACGAAGGGAAACAAAACACGAACAAGGGAAGGGCGGGCGGCGCCCGGAGGGGGAAGAAAGAAAAAAAAACAAAGGGGACAAAAAAGGCGGACAAACGACAAAGACGCCAGCCCCGGCGGGGGGGCGGGGACCGGCGGGGACCGGAGGGAAACGAAAAAGAAGGCGGGCGGGGCGGCCAAAGGAAGAAAAGAACCGAAGGGAAACAAAAGAAGGGGAACGAAAGGAGAAACGACGAAGGGAAGAAAGGGAAAGCGGGGAAACAGAACGAGGGCACGGGCAAAAGGGGAACGGAAAAAACCACACGGAAACAGGGGACGAGGGGGCACGGGGACCAGGGGAAAACAACGGGAACAGCGGCGAGGACGAGGACAGGAGCGGCGCGGGGGGGGCAGGGGGGAAAAGAGAGGAGGAAAGGGACGCGGCGCCGGAAGAAAAAGCGCGGGGGAGGACAAGGAAGACAGCGCACGGAGAAGAGGAAACAGACAAGCGCCACGACGCACACGGAGACGGGCCAGGGCACGCGGACGAGGGGAAAAACAGGAGGACAGGGGCGGCACAAAGGGAGGGGGCGAGGCGCGGGGAGCAGGGGCGGAGGGGCCGAGGCCACAAACAAAAGAACACAGGCGGGAGCGAAACAGGGAGGGGGCCGAAGGGGGGAGGAGGGGAAACAAAGAAGACCAAGGGGAGGAGAAAGAACGGCGGGAAGGAGGGGAAGGAGAAGGACGGGAAACGGGAGAGAAGGAGGAAGGCCCGGGGGAGGAAAGGCCAGGAAGGCCGGGGGCAGCGGGAGGAGCGGGAGAAGCGGGAAGGGCGAAGCCAAAAACGCAACGGGGGGAAGAGAAAGGGGGGAGAAAAGGGAGGAACGAAGGGACAAGGGGGACAGCGACAGGCCAACGCCACAACGGGAAACAGAGAAACCAGGCGGACGAGCAGGAGAAGAGGGGGAGCGAGGACAGGGCGGGGGACAGGAGCAACAGGGCGGGGAGAACGGGGGACACGAAAAAGCACGGAGAACGGGGAAAGGGGAGGGGAAGACCAACACAAGGAGCGGGGGAACGGGGGGAGAAAGGGGCAAAAAAACGGGAGAGGAAACAGGAGCGGGGGACAACGGGGGGGACGGCGGCGGGGGGGGCAGAAAAAAGAGAGGGAACGGGGAGGGGGAGGGCGAAACCGGGGACGAGGACACCGCACACGAAAGGCGAAGCGCAAGGAGAGGGGGAACGAAAGAAGAAGGGGGGCGGCACGCGGCAGGGAGGAGGGGGGAGCAACCACAAGGCGAGGGGCGGACAACAGAGGGGACAGGGAAAGGAGGAGGGGGGAACCACAGGCAAAGGCGGAAGCCGGCAGCAGGAGCGGAAGAACAGGCAAACAAAAGGGCAAGGCCGGGAGACCGGAGGAGGAGGACGGGAGAACGGAGGAACCCAAGGGCGAGGGAAAAAGGGAGGCGGGGGGCAAGGCGGGAAGGGGGGCGGACAGGAGGGGCGGGGGGGGAACGAGGAGGGGCAGGAAGGGGAAGAGCGGGGAAGCGAAGAGGAAGGGAGGGGAAGACCCCAAAGGGCGGAACGGAGGGAAGCGAGGGGGGGAGGAGAAGGAACAGGAGGGGAACACGAGGCCCCGGCCCCGAAGGGGAGGGGGGGGAGGGCGGGGAGCGGGGGCGGCCGGGGGGGGGGCGGCAAGAGGGGGCCAAAGGCAAAAACAAAGGAAGAAAGGACCACGACGGAGGGGGCCGGGGGCGGGCGGGCGGGGAGGGGCGGCCGCGGGAAGAAAAAAACCAAAGGAAGAAACAACAAAGGGCCGCCGGGGAAGGACAGCAGGGCGGCCGGGGGAAGAAAACAACAAAAAAAACGGGGGGGCGGCCGGGGGGGGGAAGGCGGCAGGGCGGCGAAAAGAAGAAAAAAAGGAGGGCGGAGAAAAAAAGGCGGGGCAGGGGGGAGGGGGCGGCCAAAGGAAGAAAGAACGAAAAGAACAGAGCAGGGGGGAAGAAAGAACGGGGCGGGCCCAGCGGGGGGGGCGGGGCCCCGGCGGGGAACCAAAGGCGAGGCCCCGAGGGGGAAAAGGAGCGGGGGGCGGAGGCCCCGCAGGGGACAAGAAACAAAGCGACAAGAAACGACGGGGCGGCCCGCGGCGGGGGGGCCCGGCGGCCCGCGGCGAGGGAAGAAAAAGGAGGGAGAAAGCGAGGCGGAGACCAAACGGGAAGAAAAAGGCCCCGGGGGGAAGGCAAAAAGAAGAGGGAAGGACCGGGGGAAAAAGAAGGGCGAGAAGAGAGGAGAGGCAGAGAGAAAAAGAGGGAGAGGGAGAGAGCGGGAGAGGAAGAGCGAGAGGGAGAGAGACGAGAAAAAGAGGAGGAGGGGAACGAGAAAAAAAGGGCGGAGGGAGAGAGGAGGGAAAACAGCGGGAAGCAACGAGCGGCCAAAAGCGGGAGGGGGAGAGAGAGAGCGAGGGAGGAGGAAGACGGGGAGGAAGAGGGACAGGGGGCAAAAGAGGGAGAGAGGAGGAGAAAGGAAACGCCCCCAGCGGCGAGAGGCCGAGGACACCGCCCGGGCACGGAGAAAACGCGGAGGCGAAGGCCGCGGGGGGGAGGCGGAGAGGAAGGCGGACAAGAAGGGGAAGAGAGGGCCAGGGAAGAACGGGAGAAGGAAGCAAAACGAAAAGAGGGGACGCGCAGAGCAGGAAAGGGGAGGCACAAGAGAGGGGAGAGGGAAACAAGCGGGGGGACAGAAGGAGGGGAACGAGAAAAAGAGGGCCGGGCGCGGAGCGGCACGGGAGGGAAGGGGAAAAGAGGCGCGGGCAAAGAAGGACCGGCAGCGAAAGGCCAAACGGGGAGGAAAAGACGCAGGAGGGAGGGCGGCCGGGGGAAGAAAGGACGACGGAGGAAGGGAAAACAACGAGAGGGAAAAAAAGCAAGGGGAGGGGAGGGGGCGAGAGCGAAGGAAAAAGGGGCAGCAAAGGAGGAAGGGACGAGGGAAGGCGAAGGAGGAAGGAGAAGGAAAGAGAAGGAAAGGAGCGAAAGCGAACAGCAGCGGGCCAAACAAAAGCGAAGAAAAGAAAGAAGACAGGAAGAACGGGGAAAACGGCGACAAGGGGGCAAAGGGGGCAGAGGCGGCAGGAAGGGGGCAAGGACCAGGGCGAAAGGGGGCAGAAAGAGCCGGCAGGAAAAAGGGGAAGAAGGGGGGAGAGACAGGGGGACAGGGGGGGCGAGGAAGAGAGAGGAGCGGGAGGGGCCCAAGGGGAACGGGGGGGGGCGGAAGAAGGAAGACAACGACGACGACGAGGGGAAGAGGCGGACAGCCCCCGCGGGGGAGGGACCAGAGGAGAGCCCCAGAGAGAGGGAGGGCGGCCCCCGGGGGGGAAGAAAGGAAAAGGAGGCGAGGCGGGGCGGCGAAAGGGGGACAGCCCCGAAGAGGAGGGAGGGGGGCGGGAAAGGGAAGGAAAAAAACGAAGCGGGGGGGAAGGAAAGGGAAAGAAAAAAACAAACAAGAAAAAAACGACGGGGCGGCCCGCGAAGAGGGACGAAGGGAAAGAGGGGCCGGCGGGGAGGGCCCCGACGGGGGCCGGCCCCAGAGGGGACGGCAAAAGAAAAAAACAACGGGGGGCGGGGGCGGCCGAAGGAAGAAAGAACGAAAAGAAGGGAAACAAAAAAAAGGGGGAAGGAGGGAAACGAGGGAAGGGCGGCCGCGGGAAGAAAAAAAGAAAAGCAAGGGGAACAAGAGAGGGACCGCGGGGGCGGGGCCCCCAAAGGGGGAACGACAGGGAAAGGACAGAAGGCGCAGGAGAGCGAACCGGGAAGGGGGAGCGAACGGCAAGGGGGGAGAGGGCGGGAAGGGCAAGGGCAGAGACAGAAGCCGGACGGGAGGGCGGCCAAAGGAAGAAAAAGAAAGGGCCCCGGCGGGGCGGGGGGCGGCCGGGGGAAGAAAAGAAAAGAAGGGGAAAGAAAAGAAAAGCCGCGGGGAGGACCAGGGAAACGACGGGGGAAAAAGGAGAGCGCGAGGAGAAAGACGCCAACAGCGCGAGAGGGGAGGAACCGAAGGAGAGAGAAAGGG
The DNA here is from genome assembly GCA_003116995.1 of Yamagishiella unicocca. Lineage (NCBI taxonomy): Eukaryota > Viridiplantae > Chlorophyta > Chlorophyceae > Chlamydomonadales > Volvocaceae > Yamagishiella > Yamagishiella unicocca. The sequence goes on along the minus strand of BDSL01000166.1, from coordinate 37,237 downwards.
AGGGAAGCGACGAGAAAAAGAGGGGGACCGGAGGGAGCAGGAAGGCGGGGAGGACACGACAACGAGGGGAGAGGGAAACGAAACGGGAAGGGGCCGAAAGCAGCAGAAAGGGAAGGGGGGGAAGAAAGGCGAGAACAGGACGGCGGCCAAGCAGGGCAGCAAAACGGCGAGGGCGGCAAAAGAAGAAAGAGAAGGGAGGCACAAGCAACAAAAGAAGCGCACCGGAAAGCGGGGGGGCGGGCGAAAAAGAAAGCGCGAGGGGCGGAACCGAGGAAACAGGCAAGGCGGGGCAAAGGGGGGGCCCCGGGGGGGAGCCGAAGAGCGGAACGAAAGGAAACGACAAGAGGAGGGAAGAGGAAGAGGAGCGAAAAAGCACCAAAAGGGAGACGGCCCCGAAGGGGAACGAAAAGACCGGGAAAGAGGGGGGGGCAACAAAGGCAGGGAGCCCAACAACGAGCGGAGAGCGGGAGAACAGAAAACGACGGAGCCAAAGGCAAGAGCCAAGAGCAACGGAAGCCGGAGAGGAAGGAAACGAGGGGGGGGCGAGCCCCGCAAGGCGAGGCCGCAAGGGGAGGAGGCGGACAAAGGGCGACGCGAAGGAGGAGGGAAGGGGGGAGGAGCCGAAAAAGGAGGGGAGGGGAACGACGGGCGGGCCCCGGCGGGCGGCGGGGCGGGGGGGAGGGAGGGCGGCGGGGGCCGCCAGGGGGGCGGCCAGAGGCGAGGCCCCGAGGGGGAAAAGGAGCGGGGGGAGGAGGCCCCGCAGGGGACAAGAAACAAAGCGACAAGAAAAGAAAAGAAAAAGGCCCCGGCGGGGGGGGCGGCCAAAGGAAGAAACAAAGCGACAAGAAAGGGGAAAAAAAGGGGACAAGAAACAAAAAGAAAAGAAAAGAAGGGGGAAGGAGGGCCGGGGGACGGAGAGCCGGAAAGGAAGGGACGGAGCCGAGGCGGGGGAGGACCCGCCGGGGCGCGGAAGAAGACGACGAAGAGGAGCCAGCAAAAAGAGCAGCCGGGAGAGCGGAAAAGGACAGAGGGGGGGCGGCGGAGAGGCGGAGGAACCAAGAAGGAACGGAGCGGAACGACGGGGCGCGGGGGGAAAACGAGGGGGGGACAAAAGAGAGAGGAGAGGGAGGGCGGAGGGGGGGAGAAGGAGGGAGACGGAGAGGAGAACAAAAGAAGAGAGGGCGGGGAGGGGGAAGACGAAAAAAGGCGGGGGAGCGGGAGGACAGGAGGCGAACCGGCGACCCGAGGCGCCCAAAGCACAGGCGCGACCAAGCGGCGCGACAGCCCGGGAGGAAACAACGGGAAGAGGAGAACAGGAGGGGGCCGGACGCAACGGGAGGGGCGAGAAAGAAAGAGCACCGGCGGGGAAGGGGGGGGAGGCCGCGGCAAGCGGAGCGAGGCGCAGAGCAAGACAGAAGCACCCGCGGGGAGGGGGGCGGAGAGAGCGGGCCCCGGCGGCGGCCGAAGAGGGAAAGGCAGGGCGGCCAAAGGAGGGGGCCCGGCGGGAAACAAGACGGCGGGGGGGGGGCGGGGAAGGAGGGAAAAAACGGGGGGGGAGGGCGGCCGGGGGGGGGCGGCCCAAGGGGGGGAAGGGCGGGAAAAAACGGGGGGGCGGCGAGAGGCGAGGCCCCGAGGGGGAAAAGGAGCGGGGGGCGGAGGCCCCGCAGGGGACAAGAAACAAAGCGACAAGAAAAGAACAGAGCGGGGGGGGGGGGGCGGAGAAAGGAAGAAAGAACCCCAAAGGGGCGAAAGAACGGGGCGGCGGGGCGGGAAGGGAAGGGAAAAACGCGGAGGGGGGAAGGAAAGGGGGGGGGAGAAAGCGGAGCGGGAGGGAAGGCGGGGGCCCGGCGGCCCGCGGCGGGGGGGCCCGGCGGGGACCGGAGGGAAGGCCCGCGGCGGGGGGCCCGGCGGCCCGCGGCGGGGGCCGGCCCCGAAGGGGACGGGGCGGCCGGGGGACCCCGCAGGGGACAAGAAACAAACGGGAAGAAAAAGGAGGGGCGGGGAGCGGGACACCCCGAAGGGGACGGGGCGGGGAGGGGCGGCCGCCGGAAGAAAAAAACCAAAGGAAGAAACAAAGCGACGGGCCCCAGAGGGGAAGAGCCGGGGGAAGAAAAAAACGGGAAGAAAAAGGAGGGAAGGGGGACACCCCGGCGGGGACGGGGCGGCCCGCGAAGAGGGACGAAGGGAAACAAAACAAGGGAAGGGCGGGCGGGGAAAGAAAGAAACGCCCCGGCGGGGGGGCCCGCCGGGAAAAAGGAGGCAAACGACGGGGCGGCCCGCGAAGAGGGACGAAGGGAAACAAAAGGGAAGAAAAAGGCGGGGCCGAGGGCAAAAACACAGGGGAAGGCAAAAAGAAGAGACGCGGGAGAGGGAAAGCGACAAACAAACGGGGCGGGGCAAAGGGGGGGGAGAACGGAAAACGGGGAAAAAGGGGGAAGGGGAGAAAGCGGCGGGGCAGCAGACAGGACGGCGACAGGAAGCACAGAGGGAGGAGGGGGAAAGCAGAGGGGGCGGGAGGGCGGGGAACGGGGCCGCGAACAAACCCAGGCACGGGAGGGAAGGCGGCGAAACCGGCAGGGGACCAGAAAGGGACGGCAACGGGGGGGAGGAGCGCCGGCAGAAACGAGAAGGCGAGAAGAACGAGGGGGGGAGGAGCGAGGGCGGGGACAACAGAAGCAGGGCCACCAAAAAGGGGGAAGAAAGGAGCGGCCAGACCAAGAGGAAAGGAAGGAGACACGAAAGCAGCGAGGGGAGGGGGCCGGCAGACCCGAAAAAGGGACGAGAACCGAAAGGAAAAGGGGGAAGGGGAACAGGAGCAGAGAGAACACCGCAAGGGAGAGCGAAGCGGGGGCCAACAGGACGGGCCAGGGGCGGCCCAAAAAGGGCAGCGGGGGCGAAGGGGCGAGAGGAGCGCCGACCGGGGGAGGAGCAGCGGGAGGAAAAGGGGAGCACAAAACCCACGGACGGGGCACGAAACCAGGCAGCAGCGGGGGACAGGAAGGGCCAGCACAAGAAACACGGAGGCCCAGGGCACGAGCGAAGAGGGGGGCAGAGCAGCAGAAGGGGGAGCAGCACCGAAGACGACAGCGGGGGCCCGGGGAAAGGGGACAAGCAAGAGAACGGGAAAACCAAGCGGCGGGAGAAACAAAACGCGGGGGGGAGCGAGAGAGGAGGAAAGAAAGGGGCAAGGAAGAGAGAAGCAGCACCGGGGGGAGGGAAACGAGGGGGGGAGCGGGAAGGAGGGACAAAGGGAGCGAAGACAAGAGGCAGGAGCAAGGAAACCCAGGGGAGGGAGAGAAACAGAAGGCAGAGGAAAGGCAGAGGGAAGAGAGACAGCGGGCAGGAAGCCAACGGCACGAGAAGGCACAAAAGGAAACCACGCGGGGGGCAGAGGGGGAAGGGAGAACAGGACCACCGGCGGGAAGGAGGGCAGGAGCGGAAGACCGAAAGCAGGAAAGAAACGGGGGAAGGCGCGACAGGCAGGGGGAGGAGGAAACCCGAAGGGAAAAAGCCCAAGAAGAGGGACGGAAGGGGGGCCGGGGGAGGAAGAGGGAAAGGAGGGGGGGGGGGCGGGGCAAGAGAAGAACGGACGAGGGGGGCGAGGGGGCGAGCGGCGGCGGGGAAGGCAGGAACGCGAGAAGGAGGACAGCCGCGAAAAGAACAGCGGGGGGACGAGGACGGGCAGCCGGGGAAGGGGCGGGGGAAGGAAGAGAGGCACGGGGGGGCCAGGGGAGCAGCGGCACCGGGGCCCAGGACAAAAAGCGGCACGGCCGGACGAGCGGACGGAGGGGGCACCAAGGCGGGAGGAGCGGCGGGGGAAGACAGGCGAGCGGCGGCAGGGGCGACGGGAGAGGGCGAAGGACGGGGGACAAAGGAGGGGGAGAAGCGAGAGGAGGGCGACGGCAGGGAAAGGGAGGGGGGAACGGGCAACAAAAGGAGGGAAAGCCGCGGGCAAAAGACGGGACGGACAAGGAGGGGGGAAGAAAAGGAAAGCCGGAGAGGCGGCGGGAGGGGGCGGGGAAGAGGGGCAACGACGGGGCGGGGGAACCGCGGGCGAAAACAGGGCGGGCAACGAGACGAGCAGGGACGGGAGGAAAAGCACGGGCACGGGCGAACAGGGAGCGCAGGACAGGAAAAGAGGCAGCACCCAGGGGGGCGGGCAGAAGAGCAGGGACAGGGGAAAAGAACGACGAACACGAAGAACCCCAAGAGGGGCAGGACCGGCAGACAGCCAAGAGGCGAAGGGCAGAGAAAAAAGGAAGAGGGAAGGGGAGAAGGGGAAGACAAAAGCGAGAGGAGCGGGGGCGCGGGAGGAGGAGGAGGGCGAAGGCGAAGGAGCCAAAAAGAGAGGGAAAGGCAAAGGGCAGGAACGAACGAGAGAGAGACGAGAAAAACGGGAAAAACGGGGGGGGGCCCGGGGGGGAACAAAGGGGCGGGAGGGGCAGCCCCGGCGGGGGGGAACCGCCGGGAAAAAGAAGGCAAAGAGGGCCGGCGGGGACCGGAGGGAAGGCCCGCGGCGGGGGGCCCGGGGGGAAAAAGGAGGGGCGGAGAGCGGGGGGCGGCCGGGGGGGGGGCGGCCGGAGGAAGAAAAGACAAGAAAAAGGCCCCGGCGGGGAAGGCAAAAGAAGAGGGACGAAGGGAAACAAACGGCGGGGGCGGCCGGGGGACCCCGCAGGGGACAAGAAACAAAGCGACAAGAAACAAAGCGACAAGAAAAGAAAAGAAAAAAACGGGAAGAAAAAGGCCCCGGGGGGGAGGCAAAAAGAAGAGACGCGGGAGAGGGAAAGCGACAGAACGCGGCCAGCGCACGGAAGGGAGAGAGGACGACGAAGGGGGAGGGACAGGCAAAAAGGGGACCGGAGAAGAGGGGAGCGAAACCGAGAGGAACGGGAGGGGCAAACGGAAAAAGGAAGGAAGCGAGACAAAGCAGAGAGGACAGACGGAAAGAGCAAAGAAAAGGGGAAAAACAGAGGGGAAAAAGGGGGGGAAGGGAAAGAGGGAGGAGGGGACAGCAGCGGCGGGCGGGGAGAACAACCGAAGGAGGAGAAAGAGGGAGCAGGGAAGAGGCGGGAAGGGGGGGGGGGAGAGGAAACGGGGGCGAAGGACGAAACGAGGAAGGGAAAAGAAGAAAAAGGGGACGCCGGGGGGGGCGCCGGGGAAAACGGGGGAAAACGAGGAGACGGGAGCGCGGGGAGCAGAGAACGAAAAACGCGAAACGACAAGAGGGCGAAAGCAGGCGGGGCGGCGGAGACGGGAAAAGCGGGGAGGGAGAAAGGCGGGGGCGAGGCGACCCAGAGACCGGGAAGGGGAGGAACGGGGACGAAGGAAACGGGGGGGAGGGACACGACAACAAGGGAGAGAAGAGCGAGAGAAAAGAAGGACAGGGCGGGACCGCGAGCGAGGAGGGCCAAAAGAGAGGAGGGAAAGGACGGGGGAAAAACGACAGCCCCGCGGGGGAGGGAGGGGCCAGCACACGAGAGAACCACAAGAAAAAAGACGGGCCGGGAGAGGGAAGGAAAGCGGGAGAAGCCACGGAAGCGGGGGGAGAAACGGCAGGGAGGCGGGCGGGGAGAGAAAGACGCGAAAGAAGGGCGCGAGAAAGACAGGGGAGGAGAACGAGCCAGGAGGGAGGCGAACCCCCGACCCCAGGGGGCGGAGCCAGGGGCGCGAGGCCACGGAGCGACAAGCGCGGGGAGAGGGGGAAAAGGGAGAGGGAGGAGAACAGACAGGGGAGGGGCGGCAAGGGAGAGGAAAAGGGAAAAGCACGGGGGGACGGAAAAAGGAACGGGCCAACCGGGGGAACAGAGCCCAAAAAGAAAAGAGAAACGGGAAGGGGCCAAGGAGCGGGAAGACCCCGAACCGCGACCCAGAAAAAGGGGAGAGGAAGCGAAAGAGCCCCGGCGCCGGCGGGGAGGGGACCGACGGGGCGGCCCGGGGGGGCGGGGCCCCGGCGGGGGACCAAAGGAAGAAAAAGGCCCCGGCGGGGAAGGCAAAAAGAAGAGGGACGAAGGGAAACAAAAAGAAGAGGGAAGGACCGCCGGGAAAAAGGAGGGAAACGAAAAAGAAGGGAAACCAACGAACGGGCGGGGGGCGGGGAGCGGGGGGCGGGGCCCCGGCGGGGGACCAAAGGAAGAAAAAGCCGGGGGGGCCCGGCGGGGAGGGCCCCGACGGGGGGCCGGCCCCAGAGGGGACGGGGCGGGGAGGGGCGGCCGCGGGAAGAAAAAAACCGAAGGAAGCCCGAAGGGGGGGCGCCGGGGGGGGCCCGGAGGGAAAAGAAAAGGAGGGAAGGCCCGCGGCGGGGGCGGGAGGGGGGCCGGGGGGGGGGCGGCCAGAGGCGAGGGAGCGGGGGGCGGGGCCCCGGCGGGGGACCAAAGGAAGAAAAAGCCGGGGGCCGACGGGGCGGCCCGCGAAGAGGGACGAAGGGAAACAAAACAAAAGGACGACGACGGAGGGGCGGCAGGGGAGGGCGGGGAAGGCCGGGAGGGCGGCCAAAGGAAGAAAGACGAAAGGGGAAGAAAACAGGGGGCGGGGCCCCGGCCCCGAAGGGGAGGGGGGGGAGGGCGGCGGCGGGGGGGGGCGGCCAGAGGAAGAAAAGAAAAGAAAAAAAACAGAGGCAAACGAACAAAAAACACGCGGGGAGGGGGAGGGCGGAACAAGAAAAAAGGGGAAACAGCAGAAAGGAAAGAAGAGGAGAAGAAACCGAAAGGGAAAGAAAGAGCAAGAGGAGAAGGAGAACCAAGACCGAACCAAACAGCAACGAAAGGACCGAAAAGGAAAAGAAGAGGAGCAAGGGGACGACGGGAAGGGGGGGGAAGGGAGGGAGGCGGGCAAGAAAGGGAACGGGAAGGAAACCAGCGGGAACAGCGGCCAGGAAGAAAACACCGAAAAGGGGGGGGGAACGACACGGAAAACGGGGAAAACGGGGGAGAAAGACCACGCGGGGAAAAGCGCAAGGGGAGGGGCAAAGGGGGGAGCGGGGGCACCAAGAGCGGCGGGAGCGAAAACAGAGAAACCAAGAAGACAGGCAAAGGGACCGAAAAGAACGACAGGGAACAGGGAGAAGAAAGCGGGGGGCCAAGCGGGGGCACCAGAAGAAGGGGGACCCAGACCGGGAGCGAGGGGGGCGGGGAAAACGGGAGCGCGGAAAGCAGGGGGGGAGGAACGGACAGAGGGAGGGAGCCGGGAAGGGGCAAGAAAACGAAAAGGGCGGGAAGGGAAAAGGGAAAGGACGGAAAAAACAGACAAGACGGGGAAAAAGACGAGGCAGGGAACGAGAAAAAAGGGGGGAGGGGGAGGGAGGAAAGAAAAGAACCCCGGACGGCGGGGGAGGGGACCGACGGGGGCGGCCCGGGGGGAGAAAGCAGAGCGGGAGAACGACGGGGCGGCCCGGGGGGGCGGGGCCCCGGCGGGGGACCAAAGGAAGAAAAAGGCCCCGGCGGGGAAGGCAAAAAGAAGAGGGACGAAGGGAAACGAAAAAGAAGGGAAACAGAGAGAAAAAGGGGAGAGAAAAGAGCGGGGCGGCAACGCGAGGGGGGGGCAGGGGGGGGAGCGAGGAGAAGGAAAGGGAGAGGCGAGGGGGAAGACAAAGGAGGGCAGGGAGAGGAGAAGGGGGAGAGCGGGGAGCGAGAAAAAACGGACGAGGGGGGGGGACAGCAGGGAGCGAGGGAGCGAGAGCACAGGGGAGGGGAACGACAAGGGAGGGAGGGACGGGGAGAAGGGAGGACGAGAGGGGGCGGGCGGAAAAAACGGACGAAAAAGGCGGAGGGGCGGGGAAAAACCACGAAAGCGACAGAACAGCCAGGAGAACGAGGGGAGAGGAGCGAGGAGGGGAGAGCAAAGAAAAGGAGCAGCACGCGCGAAGAGAAAAGCGAAGGAAGCAGAGGGACAAGGAAGGAACGGCCGCCGGCAGAGGAACAACGGAGGGCAGGGAGGAACGGGAGGCGCAAGGCGGGGCGGGCCCCGGCGGGGCGGCGGGGGCGGGAAAAAAACGGGGGGGGGGAAGAAAGGAAAAGGGGGGCGGGGAGCGGGGGGCGGCCAAAGGAAGAAAAAACCCCGAAGGGGACGGGGGCGGGAGGGCGGGGAGCGGGGGGCGGCCGGGGGGGCCCCGCAGGGGAAAAGAAAAGAAAAGAAGGGGGGGACCGGCGGGGAGGGGCCCGGCGGGGAGGGCCCCGACGGGGGCCGGCCCCAGAGGGGACGGCAAAAGAAAAAAACAACGGGGGGCGGGGGCGGCCGAAGGAAGAAAGAACGAAAAGAAGGGAAGGCCCGCGGCGAGGGAAGAAAAAGGAGGGAAACGAAAAAGAAAGCAGAGGAGGGGGCGGGAGAGGAAAAGAGAAGGAGAGGGGGAGGGAAAAAGAACAAGGCGAAAAGGAGAAGGGCAGGGCGGCGAAGGGGACGGGGGCAAAGGGGGGGCGGAAGAACGAAGAAAACCGGGGCGAGGAAAAGAAAACGAAAGAAAGCGAAGAAACCGGGAACACGGGCGGGGGGGGAGGACAAGGGCAGGGGCAGCGGGACCAAAACCACCAACAGGCGGGGGGGAGGGAAGGGGGAGCGGCGACGAAAAGCGGGCCGGCGGGAACAAGGAAAGCGGGACCGGCGGGGAGGGAGCGACAAGAGGGGCACCGGGGGCGGGGGCAAGAGGGAGGGCAAAACCACCGGGGGCGCGACAGGGGAAGAGCGACAAGGGGACCCGGCGCGGAGACGGGAGAGAGAGGAGGGGGGAGGGGGACCGGCGGGAGAAACGGGACCACGACCACGGGGACCACCAAAGGAGAGGGGAGAGGGGAAAAAAGAAACAGGGGAGGGGGAGCAGGAGCGGGGGAGACAAGGGGAAGGACCAGGGCACGGGAGGGGGGCCGGGGACGGGACCAACGACGAAAAGGGGGGGGGGCGGGGCGGGAGGGGGGGAGGAAAGAGGACCAACGGGGGCGGCAGGGCGGCAGGAAGACGAGCAGGGGGGGCGAAGGCAAAACCGGCGGGAAGGAGGAAAACCAGACCAACAGGGAAAGCGCCGGGGGACCAGGAGCGAAAACGGGGGAACGGGGGAGCGGAGGGAAGGGCAAGAACAGCGGCAAAGACGGGAGCAGGGAAAACAGCGGGCGGAACGGCAAGGGCAACAGCGGGGGGGCGAAGGGACAGGGGGCACAAACAAGACGACCAGGGGCGGCACGGGGAGGCGCGGAGGGGGGGGGGCAAAAAGAGGAGAAGCGGCAGCGGGAGGGACGGAGAGACGACCAGCAAGGCCGAAAAGAACAGCGAAAAGAGCGGCGCGGACAGCGACGAAGAGGGGGAACCAGAGAGGAAAAAAAGCGGAAAAAGAAACGAGAAGAAGACGGGAAAAGGGGAAGGAAACAAAGAAACGACGACGAGGGGAACGAGGACCGAACGAGAGAGGGGAGAGGGGAGCGAAACAGGAGAAAACAGGAGGGGCCCCGGGAAGGCGACAACGGGCGGCGAGGGGGAGACGCCCCGGGGAGAGGGGAGGAGCCGCGGGAGGGAGGAGGCGGACAAGGGAAAACGACAGCAAGAAACCGGACGAAAGGAGGAGAAGAAGGGGAGGCGAGGGGGGAAAAAAGCAGAAGGAAGGAAAACAAGGAGGACGAGGGAAAAGGGAGGAGGCAGGGGGGCGGCGCAACGGAGAGGAGAGCAGGGGGGGGGAGACGCGAAAGAAACGCACGGAGGGGAGGCGGCGGGGGAAAGAAAAGGGCACGAGGGAAGGGGAACGAGAGAGAGACCCCGGAGCGCGAACGAGAAAAAGAGGGGAGAAAAGAGCGGGGGAGCGGGGGGCGGGGCCCCGGCGGGGAAGAAGAAACAAAGCGAAGGACCGCGAACGAGGAGCGGCGGGGGCCGGCCCCGGGCGGGGGGGGGGAGGCCCCGGCGGGGACGGGGCGGCCCGGGGGGGCCCGGCGGCCCGCGGCGAGGGAAGAAAAAGGAGGGAGGGGAAGGGGGGACGGCGGGGCGGCCCGCGAAGAGGGACGGACCGACGGGGCGGCGGGGCGGGGAGGGGCGGCCGCGGGAAGAAAAAAACGAAAAGAGGGCCGGCCCCGGGGGGGGGGGCGGCCAAAGGAAGAAACAGAGGCAAAAGACGGGGCGGCCCGGGGGGGCGGCCGGGGGGGGGGGCGGCCGGAGGAAGAAAAGACAAGAAAAAGGCCCCGGCGGGGAAGGCAAAAGAAGAGGGACGAAGGGAAACAAGACGGGGGGCCCCGCAGGGGAAAAGAAAACAGAAAAAACGGGGGGGGGAGGGGCCGGCCCCGCGGGGGAAGGCAAAAAGGAGGGGAACGAAAAAGAAGGGAAACAAAAGGGGCCGCGGCGGGCGAGGGGGGGGGCGGGCGGGGGGCGGCGAGAAGAAGAAAGGACGGGGCGGCCCGCGAAGAGGGACGAAGGGAAACAAGAAAGGACAGAAAGCGAGGCGGGAGAAAGAAAAGAAAAGAAGGGGGGGGGGGAAGAAAAAAAAAGAAAAGCAAAGGGAGACCGGAAGGGGAGGGGGGAAAAACAAGGGGGCGAACGGAAACAAGGGGGGGAGAGAAAAGAGAGGGAAGCGACGAGGCGGACGGGGGAAGACAACGAAAAAGAAGACGCAGGGACGGCAGGAGGGGGAAGGGGGAGGGGACGGGGGCAAAAAAAGAAAAGCGAGCCAACGGGGGGAAAAAAAGCCAAGAGGGAGGGGCGAGACAGGGAGAGGAAACGGGACCAGGGGGGGGGGGGCCAGGGCCAGAAAACGGGAGGGAAAAAAGACGGGAGAAAAGAAGCGGGGGGAGGAAGAAAAAGGGGAGGGGAGAAAAAAAAGGGGGGAGGAGAAAAAAAGAGCGGCGAGGAAAAGCGAAGGGGAGGGGGGGCCGCCGAAGGAGGACAGACGAGGGGGAAAAACGGAGGGGAAAGACGCGACCGGAGGGGGGGGCGGGGAGGGGAGACGGGGGGCCGGGGAGGGGGGGAAGGGCAGGGGGGAAAACAGAGGGGGCAGAGGAGAGGCGGGGGGACGGCCCCAAAGGGGAAGCGGAACACAGGGCGGCGGCCGGCGGAAGAAAGGAAGGAGAGGAACGGAGGGGCGAGGGGAAGGAGCGGAAAAAAACCAGGGGGGGAGACAGAAAAGCAAGGAGGGGGAGGAAAAAAGGGAAAAGACAAAAAAAAGCGCCAAAAAAGGGAAAGGGCGGGAAGAGGGGAGAGGGAGGGGGGAAGAAAAAAACGAACCGGAGGGGAGGAGGAGAGGGGAGGGGGGGGGAAAAACCGGAGAAAAGGGCCGGGGGGGGAAAAAAAAGGGAAAGAAGAAGGGGGAAGCGGGGAAGGGGACGGCAAAGGGGGGGGAGGGGAAGGGGAAGGGGGGGGCGGGACGAGGACGGGAGCCAAGGGACGGGCGGCCCGCGAAGAGGGAAGAGAACAGGCAAAACGCGGCGGGGGAGACCAGGGAAGAAAGAGAAGGGGGGGACCAGCCAAGCAAAGGAGGGACGGAGCGGGACGACGAGGGGAAAGACGCAAGAGAGGAGAGGGAGAAGGGCCCCGGCGGGGGCCGGGGGGCGGGAAAAAAACGGGGGGGGGGGAAGAAAAAAACAAAGGCGGCCCCCAAAGGGGGAAGGGCCGCCGGGGCGGGGGGGCGGGGAGCGGGACAGAGGAAAGCGACGGAGCCGGGGGAAGAAGAGAACCGCAGGGGAACAAAAAGAAGGGGGAAGAAAGGAAGAGGGAAAGCGACGAAGAAAGAAAGGGGAGAGGAGGAAGAAAGGGGCAGGGGAGGGGGAGGAGAGGGAGAAGGGGGGGGAAAAGGAGAAGAAGGAGCGAAGAGAGGAGGGAGGGCGAGCGGGAGAGCGGAACGGGAGGGGAACCCGGCGAAACAACAGCCCCAGAGGGGACGGAAGGGAGGAGAGAACAGGAAAGAAGGGCCGGGAAGGGGGGGGGGAGAAAACCAAGGAAGGAGAGGAAGGGGGAACGAGACAGAAAGGGAAAAGGAACGAGGGGGGAGGGCCCCGGGGGGGGGCCCCCAAAGGGGGAGGGCGGGCGGGGCCCCGGCCCCGAAGGGGAGGGGGGGAGGCGGGCGGGGAAGGGCGGGGAGCGGGGGGCGGCCGGGGGGGGGGCGGCCAGAGGAAGAAAAGACAAGAAAAAACCCCGAAGGGGACGGGGGCGGGGAGGGCGGGGAGCGGGGGGCGGCCGGGGGGGGGGCGGCCAGAGGAAGAAAAGACAAGAAAAAACCCCGGAGGGGACGGGGCGGGGAGGGGCGGGGAGCGGGGGGCGGCCGGGGGGGGGGCGGCCAGAGGAAGAAAAGACAAGAAAAAACCCGGAAAGGGAGGGAAAGCGACAGAGCCGCGGGAAGAAAAGAAAAGAAAAAAACGCAAAACAAAGGGAGGCGGGCGGGGCGGCCCCGAAGGGGAGGGGGGGGGGGCGGGAAGGAAAGAGGAAGAAAGGGGGAGCCCAAGGGGAGGCGAGGAAAGGGCAGGGGGAAAGCCGGCCAGAGGGGCGCGGACGCGGGGGCCGCCAGAGGGGGGCCGGCCCACGAAGGGAACGAGGAGGGGGAAGGCGCAGGGCGAAAGGCGGGGGCAAGCGGAGGAAGAACAGGGACCGCAACAAGGCGGGGGAGGGCGGGAGCAGCCGCAGGGAACGACAGGAGGGCAAAACAGGGAAAAAGCCGAAGGGAAGCGACAAGGAGGAGGGAGCCAGGGAGGGGACAAGGAAAACAAAGGAGCAAAAGCACAAGCGAACAGAGGGGACAAAGGAGCCCCACCGGACAGGCCGCCGCCAGACACGCAGCGGGGCCAAAGGGGAAGGGGGACCCCACCGCGGAGAGGGACACCGGGAGCAGGGAGAGGAGCGGGCGGCGGAAGCACAAGAGCGCGCGAACGGGAAGGGGACAGAGCGAAGGCCGGCCGCCAGGCAAGGGGACAAGGCCGCAGGGAGAAACGAGGGAAGACAACAACGAAAAGCGCAACACCCGAACCGAAACGCGGAAAAAGAGCAGGGGGGGGAAGGACAGCGCGGAAAGCAGAGGCGCCACCGAAAGGGGGAGGGGGGACGCCCAACGGGGCGAGAACCAGAGAGAGGACGCGCCGACACGGGGAGGAAGGGGGGCGCAAGGAAAAGCGGAAAAGAGGGCGAACGAGAGAAAGCCCGGGAAGGCAGGGGGACGGCGGAACGACGGGACAAAGGACGACAGGAGGCCCGAGGAACGAGGAGCCCGAACAAGGAAAGGGGGAGGGGGAGAGGCAAAGCCACGGGGCCGGGAACGACGACAAAGCGGGAAGAAGCCAAGGGGACAGGACGAGGGGGCCCGAAGGGCGAGGAAAAGCACAGAGGAAGGGAAAGGGAACCCGGAAGAAAACAGGCAGAGGCAGCGACCAGGGGAAAGCCCGAGGGGAACGGAAAAGAAAGGAAGAGGGCAAAAAGCAGAGGGACAAGGCCAAAACGAAAGAGAACAGAGGGAGAGGCCAGAAGGAAACACGGGAAAAAGCAAAGAGCAGGGGGGAGACGGGCAAGGAGCGACCGAAGGGCCGGGAGAGCACAAGGGACCGCGGCCGCAAACACGACCCGGGCAGGGAAAGAAAGACAAGGCCGGGAAGCACAAAGAAGAAACGCCAAACGAGGGAACCAGCAGGAAAGAGAAGGGGGACAGCGCGGAGGGCAAGGGCGAACACAGGGGACGGAAAGAGGGAGGAACGGAACGAGCGACCGCCGGAAGAAGCGGACGAGGGGCGAGAAAGACAGGGAGAAGGGGCGAGGGGGGCCCCGAGGGCAAAAAGAAGCCCGACCGCGCAAGGGAACCCGGACGACACGACGGCAAGAGCCAGACAGAGAAAGGGCCGGAGGGCCCAGAGGAAAGGCGGAGCACAGGCAGAGGCGAGCGGCGCACCAAACACAGCAGGAGCGGGGGGCCACCCGACGAGGGGAAAGGGAGAAGCGAGGGGGAAAGCGCAACGGCGGGAGGCAGGGCCGGAGGCAGGGAGCGGGCGGAAGGCCGAAAAGAAAGAGGGGCCCCGGGAGAGGCGACGCCGCGGGGAAAGAAAGAGAAGAAACGGACGACGCGGGGGGACAGAGAGAGAGCGGGAAGAGACAGCGCGGACAGCCGAAACGGGGAAGCACGGGACGGGAGGGGAGGCGGCGAAAAGACCCGGGAGGGACCGCCCCCAACGAAGGGAAACGACGGGGAGGGCCACGACCGGACAACACGGCCCGCGACGAGGGAAGAAAACAAGAGGACGACGCGCGAAGAAGAGAGAGGAAGAGCGGGCGCAGCGAGAAGCACAAGGACGGGCCCACCAGACGGGGGGGAGGGGCCACGGGGGACCAAAAGGCCGAGGGCAGCAGGAGCGGCCAAACAACGGGAGCGCGCGAAGAAACAGGGGAAAGCAAGACCAAAAACGGCCCCGACACCCAAAGCGCGGAAGAGAAACAAAGCCAACAAAAAAGAGGGCGCGAAAGAAGGGGAGGGGGGCGAAGGAGAAAGAGGAAGGCACCACGAAAGAGAAAGCAACCCGCCAAAAAGAGGAGGGGCAAGAGACGCACAAGAGAGCCAGACGACCCCGGGGGACGAAAAAGGAAAGAGGGGAAAAAGGGGGGACGGAGACGCAGGGGGAGGGGCCAGGGCGAGAAGGGAACAAAAGGCGAAAGCGACAAAACAACGCGGGAGGCGAGGGGCAAAGGCAAGAAAAGCGAGGGCAGAGGCCCGCGAGGGAGGAAGCACGAAGAAAGAAAGGGGAGAGGGCAAAAGGCCGAGCACAAAGGAAACCAACAACAAACAAGGAGGAGGAGAAGAGAAGGGAGCAAGGAAAGGGGGGGGGAAAAACCCGCAGAAAGACACGGCCGCGCCGCGACGCAGAACGCGCAGGCCGAAGCCGAAAGGCGGGGGAAGACCGAGGGCAGGCCCGACCGACACAGAGAGGGCACGGCAAACACGAGACAACGGCGGGGGAGAGGGAGAGAGGGAAGAAAGCCAGGGCCCGAGAAGCGGCGGCGGGAGAAAAGACAGAGCCCCGGGAGGGGGCAGAAGGCGAGGACGCGCGGCGGCGGGGCGAGGAAAGGGAACCCGCCGAAAGCAGCCAGACAAGGGGAGAGGAAAGGAGGCGAGGAGAACAGAGCACACCCGGAGAGGAGGAGGACAGGCGCAGGGAGAAAGGGGCAAAACCAAGAGGGGGAACGAAGCCCCAAACAAAGGGGGAACGAAGGGGGAAAGGGGGGGCAGCCGCACAGAGGACCCCACGAAAAAGGGCGACCCAACCACGGGGGCCCCCAAGGGGGCCCGAGGGCCCCAACGAGAGCGAAGAGGGGGGGAGCGGGAGGGGAAAACCAGAGAAAAAAGGCCAGGGCCACGAAACGGGCGGGGCAGGAGGACCCGCAAAGGGCCCCACAAAAAACGAGGAGGGGGGGAACAGACGCAGGGGAGCACACGCCAGCAAAGGAGAGGAAAAGGGGCGGAGGGAAACACAGACAGGCGGCCGCAACGAGAGGAGAGAAGAAGGACCGAAACGACCAAAGCGGGCGAAAGACCAGCGAGGAGAGAGGGACAAGGCCGAGCGGGAAAGGCCCAAGGAGACGAAGACAGGGGCACAGGAAGAAGGGAGACGAGAGGAGGGGGGGAAGGAAACCCAGGCGGCCGGCCAACCAAACACGACCAGGCCGGACGGGGCGGAGGCGGGGAGAGGCGCCGAGGACCGGCGAGGCGGGACAAAGAGGGAGAGGGCGACCCAAGGCGCGGGAGAAGCGGCGAGGGAAGGCGGAGCCCCGAGAGGGCGAAAACGGAACGGGGAAAAGACCACGAGAAGGGACGGAACGAGAGGGGAGAAAGGGGACGGGGGGGGGGGAGGGCGCGGGGGAACGAAAGAACAGAAAGACAGGAGCCGAGGGAGAGAGGCCAAAAGCAAAAAGAGAGGCCCGAAAAAAGAAAAGGAAGAAGAGCCGCAAGCCGAAGAGAAGGAAGCGCGAGGCGGGGGGCAAAGAAAGCAACCGCAGACGAGCGGGCGGGGGCAACGGCGAGAGGACGGGAAAGACGAAAACGCAAGGGCAAGCCAGCAACCAGGGGGAGGGGGGCAAAGGAAAGACGACGGAAAGAAAGACGAGAAGCGGCGGGCGCAGGGGAAGAGGAAAGCGACGAGAAGCGACAAGAGAAAAGGACGACACGGGAGGGGCAAGAAACACGGAGGGAAGCACAAAGGCGAGAACAAGGGGGGGGGAGCCCCAAAACCGGGACGGGAAAAAGGACCCGCCCACGAGGGGGGGGCAACCAGGGACAGGGCCAGGGGCAACGCCAGCCAGGAGGCGGAGGGGGGGACGACCACGAAGGGCCGCAGGGCGGACCACCCAGCGGACAAAGAAAGAGGAGAAAGGAAGGCGCGCGACGGGAAAGGGGACGAAGAAGGGCAGGACGACAAAAGACAAAAGGGCGGGGGGCGCGAGGCAAGGGCAAGAGGCGGGAGGAAGCGGGGGAAAGGCACCAGAAGAAACCAAGGGCGGAGGGGGGGAAAAAGGACAGCGCGAACCGAAGGCCGCGGGGGAAACCAGCCCCCGGGGGGAGGAACGGCCACAGGCGGGGGACAAAGGCGGGGGCAGAAACCAAGAGGGCGGAGAGGGAACGAGGGGAACAAGACAAGGGGCGGGACAGGGGCAGCACCAGCAGGAACGGGGGGAAGGGGAAAAAAGGAAACGCCAAGAAGGCGGGGCCGGAAAAGGAAAGCGAGACAAAGGGGAGAGAGGCCCCGGAGGGGAGGAGCGAGGGGCAAGGAAAGGGGCAGGCCGGGGGCGGAAGGGGCGAAGCCGGCGCGACACCCAGGACCACAAGGAACGGGAGGCGGAAGAAGGAGGAGCCACCCGGACACAAAAGCAAAAAGAAGGAAGAAAGAAAAAGAAAAGAAGGGGAAAAGAAAGCCGACGGGGCCCCCGGGGAGGGAAGAGAAAGGAAGGGGAACGGGAGAGGAGCCCGGCGCCGGAGGGGGGGAAGGCGCGCGCAAGCGGCGCGAGGCGCAGAGGCCGGCAAAGACCAGGAGGGGAACAGGCGGAAACGACGGAGGAGGGCAGGAGAGCGGAACGGGGAGCAGAAGAGGAAAGAGAGGGAGCGAAAAGCAGGGGAGGGGAACGCGCGAGACGCCAGGCAGGACGGCCCCCGGCGGGGGAAGAAAAACCGCGAAGGAGCGGGGAGGCGGGGGAGGCGGAGAGGGGAGGGGGAAAACGGGGAAAAACGACAGGGGAGGGCCCCGGGGGGGGGGAGGGGCGGCCGGGGGAAGAAAAAAAGCGGGGGGGAAAAAAACGGGGGGGGGCCGCCGGCGGGGGGAGGGCGGCCAAAGGGGGGGAAGGGCGGGGCGGGCGGCCAAAGGGGGCCGGCCCCGGGGGGGGGGAGGGGGGACGCCCCGGCGGGGACGGGGCGGCCCGGGGGGAGAAAGCAGAGCGGGAGAACGACGGGGCGGCCCGGGGGGCGGGGAGGGCGGGGAGCGGGGGGCGGCCAAAGGAAGAAAAAGCCGGGGGCCGGCCCCGGCGGGGAAAGGCAAAAAGAAGGGGAAGGAAAGCGACAAGAAAAAGGCCCCGGCGGGGAAGGCAAAAAGAAGAGGGACGAAGGGAAACGAAAAAGAAGGGAAACAAAGCGACGGACCGGGGGGAACGGGAAAAAAGGAGGGGGGCGAAAGCAAAAGGAGGGAGCAAGGGAGGGGGAGGAAACCAGCCGCAGAGGGAGAGGGGAGAAGAAAGCAGGGCGGGGGCAAGGGCAGGGGAAGAAGCAGAGGAAAGAAGAGGGGCCGGGAGGGGGCGGAGAAGGGAGGGGGAAAGGACGAGGAAAAGGGAAAAGAGGAGGAGACGGGGAAGAAAGGGCAAGAGAAGGGAACGGAGCGGGAACCGGAGGGGGGGGCGGCCCCCGAAAGGGGAAAGAAGGCGGGGAGAGGGGGGAGGAGGGACAAGGAGGGGGGCACGGGCGGGCGGGGAGGGAAGGGAAAGCCAGGGAACGAGAGACGGAGGGCGAGGGGGGGGCGAAAGGAGGGGCAGGGGCAACGGGGCCGAGGAGAGGAACCCAAAGAAGAGCAGGGACAGGGAGGAAGGGGGAGGAGAGGCGGGGAAAACAGCAGGAAGGGGAGGGAAAGACAGACCCGAACCGGGGGAGAGGGACGCCAGGGGGCAGCACAAGGAGGGGGAGGGAAGAACAACCGAAAACCAGAGCGGGACGAGGGAAAAGGAGAGGCGCGCCGGGGGCGGGGGACAAGAAGGGAGGGCGAGCGAACAGGAAGGGCCAAGCGGCAGCGCGAGCGGCAAAAGGGAGGGGAACAGGGACAGCCAGGGGGCACCAGCAAAAGCAGCAGGAAAAGCAGGACAAACGAAGGGAGGGAAGAAAAGAGCGGACCAGCAACAAGGGGGGGGGAAAGGCGGGGAAACCAAGGCGGGGGAACGGAGGGGCACGGGGGAAAAGAACCGGGCAGGAGGGCAGGAGGGCGCGCAAGAAGGGCGAAACGAAGAAAGGAGGAGGGGGAGGAGGGGGGGAGCAGAGAAAGAAGGAGCAGCCAAGGGGCAGGGAAAAGACGGGGAGGAAAAAAGGAGAAGAAAGGACCAAGGCCAGGGCGGAGGAAGGCCACAGGCAGGGAAGGGGAAGCGGGGACCGACAACAAGGACAGAACGCCCGGAAGAAGCAACACGGGGACCGAAGAAAGAGGGACGGAAGCGGCCGGGGGACCGGGGAAAAGAGCAGAGAGGGAGGGGAGGAAACGGCCACGGGCAGCGGGGGCAGGAACGACGCCACGGGACCGGGGGAAGAAGAGGAGCAACAGCGGCGGGGAAGAAACGGGGGGCAGAGGGCAGGGCAAAAGAACGACGGAAAGCGGGAGCGGGGAAAAAGGGGGGAAACGGGCAGGCCGAGAAAGAAGACGGGGAGAGAAGCGAGGGAAAGCGGAAAGGGGAAAGGGACCGGACAGGGGAAGGACGGGACGGAAAACGGGAGGGAAAACAGGGAAAAGGGGGAAAAGCAGAGGGAAACCAGGGGGGCAAGAGGAGGGGAAGGGGGGGACCAGACGGCGCGGACAGGACCAGACGGGGGGAGCGGGAAGCGAAGGCGGACGGGGAGGGCGGAGGGAACGGGGGGGGGCCAAGAAAGGCAGAAGGGAAAACCGGAGGAAAAAGGGGACGGGGGAACGGAGGACGGCGGAGGAAGACAGCGCGGAGAGGACAGGCGGGAGAAGAGGCAAGGCGACGGGGAGGAAACGAGAAGGCAGGAGGGGGGGAAGGGGGGAGAGGGGGGGAGAGGCAAAAAGGAAAAGACGAGGGGGGAGCCAGGGGGGAAGGCACGAGAGGGGAAGGCAGGGAAGAAGGGGGGAGGAAGCCAGCACCGGAAAAAGCGGGAGGGAGAGGCAGACCGAAACGAGAAGAGGGGGGGGGACGGGAAAAGGAGCGCGGGCGGGAGAAGGAAGAGGAGGAGCAAGACGAAAGAAGAAAGCAGAAGGACGAGGGGGAGAGAAGGGAAGAGGGAGAGCGGGAGAGGAGGGGGGAAGAAGAAGAAGAAGCAAAAGCGGGCCAAGCGGGGCGGGGGCCCAGAAGGCACGAGGAGAAAGACGAGAAAGAGGAGGCACGAAGAAAGGGGAACAGGAGAGGCAACGGAGGGGCGCGCAGGAAAGGGGGGGGAGCGAGGAGAGAGAGGAGGCAGGACAGAAGAAGGCGGGCCAGAGGGAGGGGCAGGGGGAGCGGGGAAAAGACGGAGGGGGGGAGGGAACAAAGAAGAGGGGCGAGGGGCGGGACGAGGGCCACCGGAGGGAAAGGAGAACGAAAAAAGGGGGGAGGACAAACAAAGCGGGGAAAGAGGGAGGGGCGGGGGGGGCAAAAGCGGCCAGAAGAGAGGGAGAGAAGGGAGAAGCGAAGGGGGGGAGGGGGGGGAGAAAGAAAAAAGAAAGGGGGAAGAGGGGGAGGGGGGAAAGAACCGAAAGAGGGGAAAGAGGGGGAGGGGCGGAGCGGAAGGGGGCCCCCGACAGGGGAAAGGGGGAGAAAAAAGGGAGGGAAAGGGGAAGGGGGGGCGCGGGAACAAGAAGCGGGCGGAAAACGGGGGCCGGGGGCGAGGGGGGGGGAGGGGAAAGACCCAGGAGGAGAAAGAAGAGCCGCGGCCGGGCGGGCCCCGGCGGGGGCCAGAGGCAAACGAACCCAAAAGGAAGGGAGGGACGAGGGGAGCCAGGAGGAAACGCCGGGGCGGGGAGAGAAGGGGGAACGAGGGCAAGGGGGGGCAAACCGGGAGGAAAAGAGAACAGGCGGGAAGGCGGGGGACCAAGGGGAGGGGAGCGGAGGGGAAAACGAGGAAAGAGGGGAGGGAGGGGGAGGGGGGGGGGGAGCGGGAAGGGAGCGGGCCGGGAGAGGAGGGGGAAGGGGAACAAGAACAGGACAGCGAAGGGGGGGGGAGGGGCGGCCCCAAAGGGGAAGAAGGGAAAAGGAGAGGAGGGGAAACGGGGAGGGAAAAGGAAGAAAGAGGGGAAAGCCGGGAAGAGGCACGGGGCGGGGGGGAGGGGGGCGAGACGGGGGAAACGAAACAAAGCAAGGGAAGCGGGGAAAAAACACGGCGGGGGCGGGACAAGGGGGAGGCGGAAAGGGAACCAAAGAGGGGAGAAAAGGGGGGGAAAAACAGGGAAGGGGGAGGCGGAAGGAGGACGACGGGCCCGGGGGGAGGGGGGGCGGGGGGGAAACGACAAGAGGGAGAGGGAGCGAGGGGAGAGGGCAGGCAAAGGCAGGGAAGAGGGCGAAGGAACGGGGGAAGAAGGCAGGGGGGAGAGGGGCAGGAAAAGAAACGAAGGCACGAGGAAAAACACGGGGGCAGAGGCGGAGAACGGAGGGGGCGGAGCGGAGCGGGGGGACCGGGGCAGGGGGAGGAGGGAAAAAACAAAGCGGGGGGGGGGAGGGGAGAAAAAGGGGCCAGACGGAAGAACACGAGAACGGAAGAAGGGGGGGAAAAAACAAGGGGGAGAGGAAAAAAGAAGGAACGGGGCCGGGGGCAAACGGAGGGAAAACGAAGGGGAACGGGAGGAGGAGAAGAGAAGAAGGGACGACGACAAGGCACGACAGCCCCAAAAGGGAGGGGGAAGAACCGAGGGGAAGGGCAGAGGGAAACGACAAGCGGGCGGAGGAGCAGGGGGGCCGGAAAGAGCAGAAAAGCGACGGACGAAGCCCCGGGGGACGGCCCACGGCAACGACGGGCCCCAAAGGGGCACGGAACCCGGCGGGACGACCGGGCGGCAAGGGGGGGGCGCGGCAGACGGAGAAACGGCGGGAGAAGGCACGGCGGGGAAAAAAGGGGGAGAAGGGCCAGGAAAGAAGGGGGGGCGGAAAAGAGGGAAAAAGAAGGGAGCGGGAGAAACAAAGAAGAAAGAGAAAGGAAGGGGCGGGGGGGGGGGGAAGGGGAACAAGGGGAAAAGGGCCGGGGAGAAAAAAAGGCGGAAGGAGGAGAACGGAAAAAAGAAGGAGGAAAAGAAAAAGGGACGAGAGCAGGAAGAGAACGAAAAAGGGGCGGGAAACGAACAGGAGGGGGAAAAGCGGGGGAGGAAGGGGACAAGCCAGGGCGGGAACGAACAAAGGGAGGAAAAGGGGGAGAGCAGGGGGCAGGGAAAGAGAAAGAGGCGGGAAGGGGAGGCGAGCGGCCGAAGAACAGGAGGGAGGGGAACGGGGGGGGGGGGGGGGGGGGGGGGAAAAAGGAGAAGCGAAGAGGAACCAACGGCCGCGGGGAGGAGGGGGGGGGCGGCCGGGGAACCGACCGGGGGACGAGAAGGGGACGAGAAAGAGAGGAACAGAGGGGAGAGGAGCGAGAGAGGGGGAGGAAGGAGGGGAACAGGAGGGGAACGCGCGGAAACGACGGGGCAAAGACGGGGAAGAGGAGGGCGCGGGGGGGCGAAAGCCGGGGGGCGCACCGGAGGGGGGCGCGGCGGGCGGCAGGGGCGGCCGGGGGAAGAAAAAGAAAAGCCGGGGGGCCCCAAAGGGGAAAGAAAACCGAAGGGGGAACAGGCCCACGGAGAACGGGGGGCGGACCGCGGGCGAGGAGGACGAGCGGCAAGGGAACGGGGGGACGGGACGGAAGAAAAAGGGGGAGGCCCGGGCGAGGAACGAAGGGGGAGAGGCAGGCGCAGGAAGAGGAGGGAGGGGCCGAAAGAGGGGGGCGAAGGGAAGAGGGGGCGGGGCCGGAGCAAGGAAGAGCGGAAGACGGCCCCGGCGGGGAAGGAGCAAAGGGGCGGGGGAGGGGGAAGCGCGGGAAAACGGAAAAGGGAGGAGGGGGAGAGGGGAAAGGAACGAGGAGGGAGGAAGGCGGGGAAGAAACGAGGGGGGGGGGGAAGAAGACGGCGGGGAGGGGGGGAGAGAAGAAGGGGGAGCGGGGCGCCAAGGGGGGAAACGACCAGACACGGGGGGGCGGAAGCAGCCAAAGAGCGAGGGGGAAGAAAGCGGCACGGGCGGGGGGCCGGGGGCGAGGCGCCCGGGGGGGAAGAAAGGAAGAGGGACACGGGGGGCCGGGAGGGCAGGCGGGGGGCAGGGGCGGCGGGGGGGGGGGGGCGGCCGAAGGAAGAAACAAAGGCAAAACGGGGGAAGAAAAAGGAGCACGGGGAAGCGGGGAGGAACGGAGCCGGGGGAGGAGAAGGAAAGGGAGGGGGAACGCGAAGGCGGGGGGGGGGACGGGGGAGGACCGAAAGGGGGGCGGGGGGAGAGCCAGGGCGAGGAGAAGCAAGGGGAGGACCAGAGGGGCAGGAGACGGCAGGGCAGAAGGGGGGGCCAGGAGGCAAAAAGGCGAGAAGGGGAGCGGGGGAAAGACGGGCGGCCGCGAAAAGCAGGGGCGAAGGGAAAGGGGCAGCAGGAGACGGGACAGGGGGGAAGGGGGGGGGCAGAGCGAAGAAAAGAGAGAGAGAACGGGGGAGACCGGGGACAAACCAAACAGGCGGGGGGGGCGAAGCGAAGGGAAGAAAACCGAAGGGGGGACGGCGAAGAAGAGAGGAAGGGGAGGCAACAGCACAAACACGACAAAAAGAACGGGGGGGGAGGGGAGGGACGAAAGGAGGGGCGGCCCCGCGGGGGAGAAGGGGAACAGGAGGGGGGACGGGGGCGAAAGAAGGGGAAGAGGAAACGGGGGCCACACGCACAGGCAGGAGCGGGGAAGGGACCGAAAAGACGGGCACAAAAGAAACCCCCGGGAAGAGGGGGGAAAGGGGGAGAAGGGACGGGGCAGGAGGAAGAAGGGCCCCGACAACGGGGCCAGGGGGAAGGGGGGGCGGCCCAGGGACGAAGACGAGGGGCAGAAGCGAAACGAAGGGGAGGAAAGGAAGGGCCAGCAGGGGGAAGAGGAACGGGGGAAGCCGGGAGGGGGGGGGGCAAAGGAGAGGGGGAGGAGCAGGGGGGGGCGAGAGAAGGCCGGAGAAAAGAAGGGCGGAGAAAACGGAAAGGGGGGCGACGAGGAGGGAACGGGGGGGGGGCCAGCGAGGAGAGCGGGGAGAGGGACACGAGAAGGGAAAAAAAGGGGAAAAAGAGGAAACAAAGGGGGACACAAGAGGGAGGGGGAGAGAGGGAGGAGGAGAGAGGGGAGGGGGAGAGGAGGAGGAGGGGGAAGCGGCGGGGAGGGGCAAAGGGGCCGAGGAGAGGAACGAAAGGGCGGAGCGGCGCAGGAAAACGAGGGCGAGCAAGGGGGGGGGGGGCGGGGGGACGGGGAGGGGGAAGCGAAAAAGGGGAGCAGGGGGCGAGCGCCGCCAGGCAGGGGGGGGAGAGGGGGAGGGGAGCGGGGGAGGGCGGCGGACGGGGAAGAAGGCGGAGGACGAGGGAAGAGGGGGGGACGCAGGGGGGGCGGGGAAAAAAGAAAGGGCAGGCGGGGGGGGGCAAAAGGGACAAAGGGGCGCAAAGGGGGGGGGGAGAAGGGGACGGAGGAGAGGGAAACGGGGGGAGGGGGAAAGGAGGCGAGGGGAGCGCGAGCGGGAAGGGGACCAGGGAAAAAGAAGGAGGGGAGGAGGACCAAACGGGCGCGGAGAAGGAAACGGGCGGGAAGGCAGCAAAGCAAGGGGGGAAGCGGGGGCAGGCAACGGACAACGAACACCGAGGGGGCGGGCGCCCGCACCGGGGGAGAGGGGCCAAGGGCGGGGACCCAGGAACGGAAAGGGAAGAAAGGAGACGCGAAGCGGGGGGCGGAGGGAGAGGAGGCAGAAGAAAAAGAAGAACAAGAGGAGGGGAAGGAGGGCCCCAGAGGGGAGGAAAAAAGAAAGCGAACAAAAAAGCGGGGAAAGCGGACGACCGGAAGAGAGCGAAGGAGGGGAAGAGCAGGAAACGACGGGAAGAGGACAGACCCGGACCGCGAACCAGAAAAAGAGGAGAGAAAAGAGCGGGCGGCCCCCGCCAAGGGGGCCCCCGGCGGGGCGGGGGGCGGGCGGCGAAAGGCGAGGCCCCGAGGGGAAAAGGAGCGGGGGGCGGGGAGCGGGGGGCGGGGCCCCGGCGGGGAAGAAGAAACAAAGCGACGGGGCCCCAGAGGGGAAGAACCGGGGGGGGGGCGGCGAAAGGAAGAGACGGGGGCAAAAAGAAGGACGAAACAGAGCCCCGGGAGGGGGGGGGGCGGGGGGCCGGGGGGCGGCCGGGGAAAGAAAAGAAACAAGCGGGAGCGAGGGGGGAGGGGACGGACGGGAAGAGGGCGGAAAGCGAGAAGAAGAGGGAGGAAAGGCGGGGAAGGGAAGGCAGCGAGCAAAGGCCAAGCGGAAGGGGAGAAGGGAGGAGAAAAGACGAGACAGAGAGCACAGGCAGCGCGGAAAGCGGCGAGAGGGAGGAAGGAGAAAAGGGGCCCGGCGGGAAAAGAAAGGGGCGAGGGAAACGACAGACCAAAGGCGGACAGAACGGAGCAAGAAGAGAAAGGAACAGGACGAGGGAGGCGGGCGAGAGAAAAGGACGGCACGGAACGAGCCCGGACGAGAACGGGAAAGGGAGGGAAGCGACAAAGGGGGAGGGCGGGAAACACAAGGCGCCGGGCACGGGCGACCGGGAAGGAGAAAGAGGGGGACGAGGACAAGGAGCAAGGGGAGGGGCCGGAGAGGAGAGGGCCCCACGAAAGGGGAACGAGGGGAGAGGGAAACGACAGGGGGGGCACAAGCAAGGGAGAGGAAGGACGAAGCGACGGAGGGAGGAAGGAGACAGAGAGGGCGGGGGAGGGGGACACGAAAAACAAAAAAAGAGGAGAGGCGGAAAGGACGCAGCCCGGACGAAAAAGGGCGGACAAGAAGCACGAAAGAGCGAAGAAAAACGAGGCCCAACCGGACGCGAACCGAGGACCGAGGGCGGGGAAGGCAAGCACGCGACCGACGGAGGGAGGGGCCGAGGGAGGGGAAAGGGGACAGGAGGGGGAGAAGGAGGAACAAGAAGAGGAGAAGGAGGAGGAAAGGGGGAGCAAGGAGGAGAAGGGCGGAAAGAGGGAAGAAAAAGGGAGGAAAAGGGAAAAAGGGGGAACAAGGGAAAGGGGGGAAAGAAGCGGGAGGGGAACGGGGGCCCCAAAGGGGACAAAAAACG
Organism: Yamagishiella unicocca; assembly: GCA_003116995.1. Lineage (NCBI taxonomy): Eukaryota > Viridiplantae > Chlorophyta > Chlorophyceae > Chlamydomonadales > Volvocaceae > Yamagishiella > Yamagishiella unicocca. Next base: position 11,815 of record BDSL01000166.1, on the reverse strand, counting down.
CGGACAGCCCCGAAGGGGAGGGGGGGGCCGCCGGGGGGGGGCGGGGGCCGGGGGGGAGGGCGGGGAGCGGGGGGCGGGGCCCCGGCGGGGAAGAAGAAACAAAGCGACGGGCCCCAGAGGGGAAGAGCCGGGGGGGGGGAGGGGGGGGGCCCGGCGGGGACCGACGGGGCGGGCGGGCGGGAGGGCGGCCGCGGGAAGAAAAAAACCAAAGGAGGGGGCCCGGCGGCCCGCGGCGGGGGCCGGGCCCCGAAGGGGACGGGGCGGCCGGGGGGACCCCGCAGGGGACAAGAAACAAACGGGAAGAAAAAGGCGGGGCCGAGGGGCGGCCGGGGGAAGAAAAAAAAACAAAGGGGAAGGCGAGAGGGGCGGGCCCCGGCGGGGAACGAAAAGAGAGCCAAAGGCAAGACGGGGAAGAAAACAGAAAAAACGGGGGGGGGGAGGGGCCGGCCCCGCGGGGGAAGGCAAAAAGAAGGGGAACGAAAAGAAAAGAACAGAGCGGGGGGGAAGAAAGAACGACGACGGGGCCGGGGGGGACGGGGCGGCCCGCAAAGAGGGAAGGACCGCCGGGAAAAAGAAGGGAAACAACAAAGACAGCCCCGGCGGGGAGGGAAGCGGGGAAAAAAAAAAAGCGGACAAAGGAGAAAAGAGGGCGGGGGGAAAGGGAAGAAGGGCGGAGACCGGAAAAGGAGGAAAGCGGGAAGGGAAAAGGGGGGGCACGAACCCGAACGGAAAAACGAAGAGAAACGACAGGAGCGGACGAGAGGGAGAGAAGAGGGAAAAGCGAGAAAGGAGGGGAGAGGAGAAAAAGACGGGGGACCAAAGCGGGCAAAACAAAGGGGACCAAAACGCAGCCGGGAAGGGGACCGAGGGGAAAAGGACGGGGAAGGGAGGAGCCGAGGGGGCCAAAAAAGAAACAGAAAGGGCAAGAACAGAACAGGGGAACAGACAAGGAGACCACGGGAGGAAGAGAGGGGACGAGCAAGCGAGGGGGAGGGGGCCCCCGAAGGGGGAAAAGAAAACGAACACGAGGGGAGGGAGGGGGAGGGCAGGGGCAGGAGGGGAACCGGCGGCCGGAGGAGGAGGAGCCCCACGAGCGACCAGACGGCGCCACCCGGCGAGGGCGAGAAAGAGGAGAGGGGGAGGGGGGAGGGAGACGGGAAAAAAAGAGGGAACAGAGGGGAAGGGGGGGCAAAGGAGCGGAGCGCGGACGCGGCGGGAGGGGCGGCCAAAAGAAGAAAAAAAAGAAGGGGAAGGAGGGACGGCCCCGCGGGGGAGAGCCGCGGGGACAGCCCCAAAGGGGAGGGAAGAGGAGGAAAAAGCGGGGCGGGACCCGCGGGGGGGGGGGCGGCCAAAGGGGGCCGGGGGGCGGGAAAAAACAAAGGGGGGGACGCGGGGGGGGGGGCGGCCGGGGGAAAAAACAACAAAACGCCCCGGGGGGGGCCAGAGGCAAAAGACGGGGGCGGCCCGGGGGGGGCGGCCGGGGGAAGAAAAAGGCCCCGGCGGGGAAGGCAAAAAGAAGAGGGACGAAGGGAAAGAGGGGCCGGCGGGGACGGAAGGGAAACAAAAAGAAGGGGGAAGAAAACGGGGAGGAGGGGAAGAGGGAAACGACGAAAGGGAAGGAAGGGAGGAGGGCAGGAAAGAAAGAAGCGGACAAAGGCAGCCAGGAGCAGAAGGGAAAACAGCAAAAGGAGAAAAACGGCGACGAAAGGAAAACGCCCCAGGGAGGACGGGAACCGACGACCAAGCGGGGAACAGCCGAGCGCGCGACCACGGAGCGACGGAAGAGGGGGAGGGAAGAAGAAGAGAGAGGAAAAACGGAGAAAAAACAAGGGGAGGGAAGCGGGAAAGAGAAAGGGAGGCGGAGGGGACACGGGGAGAGGGCGGGACGAGAGCGCGGAGGAACGAAAGGGCGAAGAGGCGGGGGAAAAGCGCCGAAAGAGAGCACACGCAAAAAGGAGAACGAGAACGAAGACAAAGGGAAGGAGCGGCCGCGAAAACCCGGGGAAGAAAGAGGGGGGAGAGAGGAAAACGACCGACCGAAGCAGGCGAGGGGGAAAAAGAGCGGGGAAAGCGAAGCAGGGAGGGAAGGGGAGCGGCGACAAGAGACGACGAGGGGGCGGGGGCCGGGGGCAAAAAGAAAGGGAGAGGGGGGGCCGAAAAGGGAGGGAGGGGCAGCCGGGGGGGGAGGAACCAACGAGCGGAACGGAGAAAACGGGGGGGGCGGGAGGGGGCGGGAAGGAACGACACCGAGGGGGGACACGACAACAGGAGGGGAACGACGGGGCCGGGGGGGGGGAGGGGGGGGGGCCCGAAGGGAAACAAACGACGGGCGGGGCGGGCCCCGGCGGCAGAGACCCCGGCAAGGAACAGGAGGGGGGGCCCCGGGGGGAAACGACGGGGGAGCAGCCCCAGAGGGGACAGAAAGACGCGGCACGGGGCGGGCCCCGGCGGGGCGGCCCCAAAGGAACAGGAGGAGGGAGGGCGGCCGGGGGAAGAAAGGACCACGACGGAGGGCGGAAAAAAAAGAAAAGAAGGGGGAGGACGCAGCGGGACGACGAAAGCGACAAGGAAAAACAGCGGGAAGCGACGCGAAACGGAAAAACGAAAAGCGGGGAGGAGCGGAACGGGGGGAAGCGACGAAAAAGAGGGGAGGAAAGGAAAGGAGGGGACAACGGGGAAAAGACCGAAAGAAAGGCCGAAAGGAAAAACGAAAGCGCCAAGGAGGAAACCGACAGAACGGGGAAGGGGAACAGAAAAAGAAAGAGAGGGAGAAGCAAAAAGCAGGGAAAACGAGCGGGCCGACCAAGCAGCGCGGGGAAAAGAAAAAGCCCCGGAAGGAGAAGAGAAAGCGACGGACCGAGGAGCCGGGGAGAGGGCCGGACGCCGGAGGGCGAGAGCAAAAGGGGGGAGGGGGCGAGAGAGAGACCCCAGGAGAGAAAAGGGCAGAAACAACGCCGGACGGGCCCCAAGGGGAAGGCCAACGAAAGGAGCCCGGCGGAAAACGAACGGGGCGGGCGGGGGGGGCGGGGGGCGGCCGGGGGAAGAAAAGAGGAAAAAAACGCGCCGGGAGGGGCGGCCCGGGGAAGAAAAACGGGGGGGGGGGCGGGCGGCGAAAGGGGGGGCCCCGGCGGGGGCCCCCAGGGAGCGGGGGCGGCCAAAGGGGGGGAAGGGCGGGGAGCGGGGGGCGGCCGGGGGAAGAAAAAACCCCGAAGGGGACGGGGCGGGAGGGCGGGGAGCGGGGGGCGGGGCCCCGGCGGGGAAGAAGAAACAAAGCGACGGGGCCCCAGAGGGGAAGAGCCGCGGGAAGAAAAAAACAAAAACAAAGGAAGAAAAAGAAGAAAAGGAGGGAGGGGGGGGGCCCGGCGGGGGACCAGAGGGAAGGCCCGCGGCGGGGGGGCCCGGCGGGGAGGGGCGCGGCGGCCCGCGGCGGGGGCCGGCCCCGAAGGGGACGGGGGCGGCCGGGGGGGGGGCGGGAGGGGCGGCCGCGGGAAGAAAAAAACCAGAGGCGAGGGAGCGGGACGGCCCCGGCGGGGGGCCGGGCCCCGAAGGGGACGGCAAACGGCGGGGGCGGCCGGGGAAGAAACAAAGCGACAAGAAAAGACAAGAAACAAACGGGAAGAAAAAGGAGGGAAGGCCCGCGGCGGGGGCCGGCCCCGAAGGGGAGGGAAAACAAGGACGCCCCGGGGGGACGAAAAGCAGGGGGAACGAAACGACAGGCCCGGAGGAGAGAGGGGGGAGGGAAAAAGGGGGGAAGCGACGAGAGCGAGAAAACAGAGGGAGGAGGGGCAGACCGAGACCGAAAGAGGCCGAAAGCAACAGAGCGGGGAAGAGGGGCAAAGCAGGGCAGCGAGAAGGAGCGGAGGCAGGAAGAAGGGAAGGGAACGGAAGGCGAGACAAGGAAGGGAAAAGCAACGGGGACAACAAACGGGAAAAGACGAGGAGGGAAAAACAGAAAGGCGACGGAAAGCACAAAGAAAGGAAGAGGAAGAAGAAAAGGGACGGGGACGGAGGCAAAGCCGCGCGAAACACGAGACGACAAAAAGGAAGAGGCGGAGCGGAACGGCGGGAAGCGACGAGGGGAAAACAAAGGGGCACCGAGGAGCGGGGGAGGGACCGCGGGGGCCCGGCCCCGAAGGGGAGGGGGGGGAGGGGCGGGAGGGCGGCCGGGGGAAGAAAACAGAAAAAAAGGGGGGGGGGGAAGAAAGAACGACGACGGGGCCGGGGGGACGAAAAGAAGGGGAACAAGACCCCCGCGCAGGGGGGGGGAGCAGCCCCAGAGGGGACGGAAAGACGCGGGAGAGGGACGGGGCCCCGGGAAGAAACGAAAGCGACGAAACAAACGGGGCAAAGCACCGGGGGGAGCCACCGGCGGGGGGCCAAAGGGGCGGCCGGGGGAAGAAAAAAACGGGAAAGGACGGAGAGAGAGGAGGAACAGCGGGGGAACAGGAGGGGAACGACAGGGAGAGGAAACGGGAGAGGGAGGAGACCGGGGAAAAAAGAGCGGGACAGGGGAGCGGGGGAAAGAAGGGGGAGGGAAAAACGAAACGGACAGGGGGAAGCAAGGAGCGGGAGGGGCGGGGGAGGGGGAAGGGCGGCCAAAGGCGACGGAGCGGGACAGCCCGGGCAGGGGGGGGCGGGGAGGGCGGGGAGCGGGACGGCCCCGGCGGGGCGGGGCGGCCGGGGGAAGAAACAAAGCGACAGAGCCGCGGGAAGAAAAAAACCAAAGGAAGAAACAAAGCGACAAGAAAAGAAAAGAAAAAGGCCCAGGCGGGGGGGAAAGCGACAAGAAAGGAAAGAAAAGCCGGAGGGGGGGCGGGGGCGGCCGGGGGAAGAAAAGAAACGAAGGCGGGGGGGCAGGGGGGGAGGGCGGAAAAAACGCGGGACGGGGGGGAGGGGGCGGCCGGGGGAAGAAAAGGGGGCCCGGCGGGGCGGCGGGGCGGCGAAAGGAGGGGGAGGGCGGGGAGCGGGGGGCGGGGCCCCGGCGGGGAAGAAGAAACAAAGCGACGGGGCCCCAGAGGGGAAGAGCCGGGGGAAGAAAGAAACAAAAAGAAGGGGAAGGAAACGACAGCCCCGCGGGGGAGGGAGGGGCCAAGAGGAGGAAGAGAAGCCCAGACGGCGAGGGCGGGCGGAACCGAAAGAAACACGAACACGGAAAAAGGCAGGAGGACAAGCGGGGGCACAACGGGGGCAACCGACGCAAGCGGCAGGACGGGGAGCGGAGGCCAGGGGAGGGGCGGGGCAGCCAGCCCAAGGCACCAGCGCGAAAACGGCGAAAGGACAAGCACGCACACAGGGAGGACAACCAAGACAAGGAGCGGAAAGGGGAACGAGAGGAGACAGAGGGGAAGGGGGAGAAAAGGGAACAAGAGAGCAAAGAAAAGAAGAGGGAGAAGCGGAAAGAGAGAGCGAGAGAGAGGGAGAGAGGGGGGGCCAGGAACCGGACGGGAACCGGGGACCCAAGCAGGGGCAAGGCGGGGCGCGACCAACGGAGCGAGCCCGGCGGACGGGGGGGGGGGAGAACAGGGGGAGGGGGCGAGGGAGAAAGAGAGAAGAAAAAAAAAGGGGGACAAGGGGAAGGCGCGAGGGGGAGAAGAAAAGAAAGAAGCAGAAACGAGACAGGGGGGGCGGGGAGAGACGCAACGAAAAGGAAAACAGGGCGGGGGACAGAAGGGAACCAGGCGGGGCAAAGCAGAGCAAGGGCCCCGAAAAGGGACGAGGGGAGAGGAGCGAGACAAGCGAAAAGGCGGGAGAGGAAGCGAAAGAGCCACGGCGGGGGGCGGAAAAAAAACGGGGGGGCGGCCAAAAGGGGGGGCCCGGCGGCCCGCGGCGAGGGAAGAAAAAGGAGGAAAACAGGAAAGACGGGGCGGCCCCGAAGGGGGGGCGCCGGGGGGCGCGGGCCCCGGCGGGGGCCGGCCCCAGAGGGGACGGCAAAAGAAAAAAACAACGGGGGGCGGGGGCGGGCAAAGGAGGGCCGGGGGCAAGAGGGGAGAAGAAAAAGAAGAAAAGCAGGGAAGGGGGCGGGCCCCGGCGGGGAACCAAAGGAGGGGGCCCGGCGGGGAAGGGCGGGGAGCGGGACACCCCGGAGGGGACGGGGGCGGGGAGGGCGGCCGCGGGGCCCCGCAGGGGAAAAGAAAAAAACCAAAGGAAGAAACAAAGCGACGGGCCCCAGAGGGGAAGAGCCGGGGGGGGGGCGGGGCCCCGGCGGGGAACCAGAGGAAGAAAAGACAAGAAAAAAACGAGACCAAAGGAGAACCCCCGGCGGGAGGCCGGCGGGGGCCGAGGGCAAACGCCCCGGCGGGGACGAAAAAGGAGGGAGGGGGGACGACGGGGCGGCCCGCGAAGAGGGACGAAGGGAAACAAAACAAGGGAAGGCGGGCGGGGAAAGAAAGAAACGCCCCGGCGGGGGGGCCCGCCGGGAAAAAGGAGGCAAACGACGGGGCGGCCCGGGGGGAGAAAGCAGAGCGGGAGAACGACGGGGCGGCCCGGGGGGGCGGCCGGGGGGGGGGCGGCCAGAGGAAGAAAAGACAAGAAAAAGGCCCCGGCGGGGAAGGCAAAAAGAAGAGGGACGAAGGGAAACAAAAAGGAGGGGAACCAAAAACAAAGGAAGAAAGAACCCAACGAAGAGGAACGCAAAGGGGGGGAGAAAGAAGGGCAGGAGAGACGCGGAGAGGGGAAAAAAGAAGACCGACAGAGAGAACAAACACAGAACACCGAACGGAAGGAGGCGGAAGGAGGGACAGCAGGAGCGAAGCAAGGGGCAAACGACGGCCGGAGAGAGGCGAACGACGGGGGGCGAACCCGCGAAGAGGGGAGGCACAAGCCAAGGCCGGACCACGGGGCGACGCCCGCCAGGGGGAACGAAACAGCAGGAGAGAAGGGAACAGGGGGGCGAGGAGGGCGAGGGAAGGAAGGAAGAAGGAGGCGGGAAAGGGAGGAGGAGCGAAAGGCGCGGAAAGGAGGGAAGCGACGGGCGCGGGCAGGAAACGACAGCCCAGGAGGAGGAAGCCCCGGGCGGGGGGGGCCCGGCGGGGAGGGGACCAAAGGGAAGGCCCGCGGCGGGGGGGGCCCGGCGGCCCGCGGCGAGGGAAGAAAAAGGAGGCAAAAAGAAGGGGAAGGCAAAAGGGAAGAAAAAGGAGGGGCGGGGAGCGGGGGGCGGGCCCCGGCGGGGAAGAAGAAACAAAGCGACAAGAAAAGAAAAGAAAAAAACGACAGAAAGCGACGCGGAGGGGCCCCGGCGGGGCGAGGGAGGCGGGAAAAAAACAAAGGGGGCGGAAAAAAGAACGACGACGGGGCCGGGGGGAAGGAGAGGCAGGAAGAAAGAAGGACCGAGGCACGGAACGAGGGCAACCAAAAGCGGGGAAAAGAACAGCGAAGGAGAGGAAAGAAAAGGAGCGGGGAAGGGAAAAGGAGGCGAAAGGACGCAGAGAAAGGACGGGGGCGGCGAAACGGGCAAGACCGGGGGCGAAACCGGCAGCAGCAGCACGGGCACGACCGGCGGGCCAGAAGGGACCAAGGAAGAAGAAGAAACCGAAACAGAAGGGAGAACAAGCGAACCAGGAACGGGGAGAAACGAAGGGAACAGCGGGAAGGCGGGAGCAACACCACCGACGGAGGGGAAAGAACCAAGAGGAGCGGGGGGCAGGGAGGCAGCAGCACGACGGGCGGGCCAAGGGGGGAGGGCAGGGGGAAGGGGGGAAGGCGAAACCAGGGGGACCACGGAGAGGGGCGAACCAGGGACCACGGAAGGCCCAGAAACGCAGGGGGGCACCACCAAAAAGGAGGGCACCGGGAGGGGAACGCAGGAAAGAGGGACCGAGACCGGGGGGACCGGGGGCAGAAGCGACGGGAGCACCGAAACGGGGGCACGGACAAGGAAAGGAAAGGCGGGGGAGGGACGGGCGGCAGGACCAGGGGGACCGGAGAAGGCACGGGGGGAAGCGGGGGAGGGAACCAAGACAGACAACAAGCGAGGAAGCCCAGCAGAGCGAGAGCAGCAAGACGGGAGGAGAAAGAAGCGGCACCAGACCAGACAAAAGCACGACGGGCCCAGGGCCAGGGAGGGGGAGAAAGGGGCCAAAGACCACCAAGAAGGGCGAAAGGACCAAGCCAGAGGGGACCACCGAGAAGAGCGGCCAGAGGAGCAACACGACAAAGCCAACCGGCACCACCAAAGGGAGAGGGACAAGGGAACCAAAAAGGACAGCGGCGGGGGGGGGGGGGAGGAAGAACACGAACGGCACCACCACCAGGGGCCCAAGGAGCAGAAACACCACCAAAGGACAGAGCGGGCCAAACAAGGAACCAGGCACCGAGACCGAAAAGGAGGAGGGGGGAACCGAAAAGAGGAGGCAGCGGGGGGGGGCGGGCCAAACGGAACCAAAGAAGGGGAAGGAGGCGGCGAAAGGGGCGGGACCAAGGAGGGAGGGAGAAACACCACCAAAACCGAAAACAGCGGAGGAAAGGAAGGGGAAAACACCAGAGACAAAGGACGGGAAGGGAGCAAGAAGGGCACCACCAGGACCGACACCGGAACCGAAAGAAGCGAGGGGAGGGAAAAGAAGGAAACCGGGGGCAGACAGGGGGGGCGGGGACGAAGGGGGAGACGGCAAAGAAGGGCAGAGCACCAGCCCAGAAGACGAGGAGACCGGCGGGAGCGACGGGAGCACCGAAAAGGGGACCGGAGAGGGGAAGAAGGCGAGCGGGACCGGACCACCAAGCAAAACCGGGGGGGGCGGGGGCACGACCACCGACGGGAAGGGGCCAGGAAAAAGGGGGCCACGGGGCAGACCGCCGGACAAGCGAGAGGAGCGAAAAGGAAACAAGCGCCGGACGGGCCCCAAGGGGAAGGCCGACGGGGGAAGCCCGGGGGGGACAGCCCCGAAGGGGAGGGGCCCGGCGAGAAGAGAGCAGGAGCGGGAAGAGGGGAGGGGACGTGGGAAAACGAGCGGCGGGCCCCCGGCGGGGGAAGAGAAAAAAAGCCGCGGCAGGGGGGGAGGCGGAAGACGCGGAGAGGACGGGAAACAGAAACAGAAGGACCAAGAGGGAGCGGACAAGAGCGGGGGGCGGGCGGGGAGGGCGGCCGCGGGAAGAAAAAAACCAAAGGAAGAAAGAAAAGGGGAGGCCGGGAGGGGAAAGGCAAGGGAGGGAGAGAAGGAGAACGGGAGGGGAAAGAGGAGGGAAGGAAGGGGGGAAGGGGGAAAGCGACGGCCGGGAGACGAAAAAAAGAAAGGACAGAAACGGAACAACGGCGGGCGGACGGAAACGGGGAGGAAGCCCACAACAGGAGAAGCGGGAAGAGGCCAGACGCGGGGGGGGCGGAAGGAAAGAAGAGGGAAGAAAGAAAGGGGAGGAAAAACAACGGGAGAGGGGGAAACCGAGGGGGAGAGGAAAAAGGGAAACGGGGGGAGGCAGGAGAAAAAAAAGAAAAGGAAAAAAAGGGGAAAAACAAGAGGGGAAGGAGGGGAGAGGGGAAAAAGGGGGGCGAGAGCGAACGGGGGGGGAAAGGGGAAACAAAGACAGCGAAAAAAAGAAAAAGAGAGGGGGAGGGGAAAAGCAAGGCGGAGGAACAAAAAGAAAGAGGGAGGGAGGAGAGCGAGGGGGGGAAGGGGGAGGAACGCGGGCCACCGGCGGGGCGGGGGGGCGGGGGGGGCCCGGCGGGGGCCGCCCCGGGGGGGGCCAGAGGCAAAAGCCGGGGCGGCCCGGGGGGAGAAAGCAGAGCGGGAGAACGACGGGGGCGGCCCGGGGGGGCGGGGCCCCGGCGGGGGACCAAAGGAAGAAAAAGGCCCCGGCGGGGAAGGCAAAAAGAAGAGGGACGAAGGGAAACAAAAGAAGAGGGACGGACCGACGGGCGGGGCGGGGCGGCCGGGGGAAGAAACGGCGGGCGGCGGGGCGGCGAAAAGAGGGCCGGCCCCGGGGGGACGGCAAGACGGGGGGGCCCCGCAGGGGAAAAGAAAACAGGCCCGGCGGGAGACCGAAGGGGAACGAGACCAAAGGAGAACCCCCGGCGGGAGGCCGGCGGGGGGGCGGCCAGAGGAAGAAAAGAAAAGAAAAAGGCCCCGCGGGGGAAGGCAAAAGGAGGGGAACGAAAAAGAAGAAAAAGGAGGGAAACGAAAAAGAAAGCACAGCAGGGAGGAGGGCAGCGGAGGGGGGAGAAGGGGGGAAGCGGAAAAGCGGGGGAGCGGAAGGAAGGGGGAGGGGAAAGAAGAGGGAGAGGCGGGAACGGCGGACGGAAGGGAGGGGAGGAAGAAGCGGGGCGAGGGGCGGGGCAAGACGGAAGAGGAGGGGGGCAAGCAAAGAGGGACGAGGCAGAGGCCGACGGGGGAACAGGAAGGGTGGGGGGAAACGAGGGGGGAACAGGAGGAGAGGGAAGGGGGCAGGGCAACGAGGGCGAAACGGAAAGAAGCACCAGGCCAGGCAAAACCACCAGGAGGGGGAGAGAACGGGGAAGAGGGGGAAGGAGGGGGGGAAGGCGCGACGGCGGAAGGGACGGAAGCGGAAGGGAGGGGGGAACACGGGGGGCGAGGGGGGGGGGAACGGAGAGGGCGGGGCGGGGGGGGACGGCGACGAGAAGGGCGCCAACGGAAAGGAGCGCACCCGCAGCGAAGGGAGGAACGGGAGGGAAAACAGGAAACGGGGACGGCGAGGGAAAAGGAAACCAGCGGGGGGAGAAAACGGGGGCGAGGAGAGGACGACGGGGGGAACACGGGGGCGGAACGGAAAGGCGGGGGAGGGCGGAGGGGGGGGCGGAAGCAAGCAGGGCGAAGAAGGGAGGGGGGGCAGGGGGGGAAGGGAGGACGGGGAAAGAACGGGGACGGGGGAAACGGGAGGGGGAGCAAAAACAGAAAGAGAAGGAGAAGGGAAGACGGGAGGGAAGAAAGGGCCGGGGGAGAAGACAGGAAGGGAGGGGGCAGGGGGGGAAGAAGGAGAACGGGGGGAAGACGACGGGCGACGGCGGGGGAAGAGGAAGACGGGCGGGGGGGGAGAGGGACCGGGAAAGGGAAGGGCGGAAAGGGGGAGACGAACAAGGAAGGGGGAGGGGGAGGGGGGGGAAAAACGGGGAGAAGGAGAACCCAGGGGGGAATAGACGAGGACGGAAGGCAAAACGGCGCCACCCGAGGGGAGCAGAAAAACGGGGAGGGGGGGGAGAAAGGGAGCGAGAGGAGAAGAAGGAAAAGGCAGAGCAGGGGCCAAGAGAGGAAAGAGCCGGCAGGGAAACCGGGGTAGAGGAGCAGGCCCCAGAAGGGAGGGAAAGAAAGGCGGGCGGAGGGGCGGGGGGAGAGCACGGCGGAGGGCAGGGAGGCGGGGACAGCGAAACCAGCAGCACGGCGGGAGAAGAGACGAGGGGGAACGACAAAGGGGCGGAAAGAGGCAGCCCAGCCGGCAGAAAAGGGGAAACGGGGAGGGGGGAAAGGGAGCGAGGAGGGGAGCCAGACCGGGTGACAGGGGAAGAGAGGGAGGCGCCGGGGGGGGGACGAGAGCAACAGGCAGGACGGAGGAAGAGAAGAAGGTGAGGGGAGCGAAGAAAGGACGGCCCCCGGGGGGAAAGAACGAACAGCGCAGGGGCGAGGAAAGGAGACGGAGAGGGGAGAAGGGGGGAAAGGAAGGGCACGACAGGACCGAAGACGGCGGCGGGCCGGGGGGGAAGAAGGGGGGTGGGAAGGGGGGAAAGAACGCGGGAAGAAAGAGGACCACCACCAGGGGCGGAATGCAGGAGGAGCGGTAAAGGGGGGAGTGGGGAGGCAGAACACGGAGGGGACCAGGACCAGGGAGAGGGCGGGGCGAGACGGAGAAGGAGGGCGACGAAAGGGAGGACGGG